>JMFS01030347.1:0-12055 GCA_000699545.1 Podiceps cristatus | reverse complement strand
CTTCATCCCCTGCCTCCAATGGGACGGCAGACGAAAGGGCCTCACCAGCACACTCTCCCTCAGTCATTGGTGCGCCACTGCCAGGCTTGGCTTCAGTTAGCCTGGTGTTATCCCTTTTTCCCTTCAAATCTTGTTTCAAACTCTTTTAATGCACCCTGCTAGTCGTGCAATTCAAAGTGCAACGATCCTTTTCCCATTTTGAGACAGATGTACCCCATCATTTGCCAGCAGGTCTGGTGGTGTGTAAACTGACCCATTATCAAACCCCCAAAATTCTGCCTGTGTCACCAGGCTCAGAGCCAGGTATTGATCTGCTCGGTCTTCCTGTTTCTTCCCTCATCATTCTCTGCAACTGGAAGGTTAGAGGAGAATGCTGCTTGTACTCCTGATCCTTTACCCTTCGGGTCTTCCCAAGGCCCCAGAGTCTCTTTTGATTGCCCTTGGAATTCTTATTGGAACTTCATTGCTGCCTCCAGAAAAATCAATGATGGTTAATAATCTGAGGGCTCTACGAGGGTAGGAAGCTTTCTCTTCACATCTTTAAGCCAGGCCCCGCAGAGGCAGCAGACCTCGCAAAGAATTGTATCGGTCATCTTACAGGGCTTTCTTTTTCCCTCAGGAGAGAGCCTGCTATGACAATGACCTGTCTTTTTTGCTTCATGGAAGTGGTTTTGATGCGTAGGCTGACTTAACCTTGGTGACATCTCCAAGCTAGTCGAACCGTCATCCTCGTCATTGTTCACTTCTATTTGCACAGCCTCATACCTGTTATGCAAGGGCATCTGGGAAGGTGGGGTGGCCACAGAGGAGATGCGCTTGCTGCACCAGGCAGGAACTTGTTGCCATGGGGCCCTGTCCCTTAAGTCAGCACTTTCTGCTGAGTGGGGAGGCGATAGGGAATCCTCCGTATCATGCATCCTGTCTGCTTGACAGGCCTGTCCCAGGGAAGGCTGGGTTAAATCTCCTGGAAGTGGGAGTGAAGGCTCAGAGAAGGCAGAGGAGAAGGGGAGGGGAGATGCAGCAGATTGCTTCCCAGTGCTTCACCTGGCAACTGCGGGGACATGGACCGTGGGGCAACTCAGAGGCAGTGGTGACTGACGATGGTTCAAAACTCTTTGACAGCAAGGAGTGCAGGCCTTGAGCAGCGGTCATAGCAGCCAAAAGACCATCTAATGGACAGCAGATGGCAGTGGAAAACTGTCTGAGGACAGTGCCGCACCCCAGGGATGCTCTAGGACAGAGCAGGCGGCTGGTGATTAATTCCAGCTCCTCAAAATCCATGGGGAGTGGGGGGAGGGGAACATGTTGGGAAGCTGGTGTGGAACGTTTATTTTCAGTATTTTTTTTACCTCCTAACTGGGCTGGTAAAAGGCTGTCAGGATTTTCCTGCACGTATTCCTTTCAGGGACCTGGGTTTTAGGTATGAAGGAAATCCTGTATCTTTGGTCTCTAACATTATCAATATAGTTATGCAGTTGGCTGCAAATAGTGATCTACTGTTTATTCTACCAACATCAAGAGACTTGCAAGAACAAAAAAATTGTTACTAAATGCCTTATGCACCTCAATTTTTGAGATAACACAGGCTAATTGCAAACTTCTGGGCCTAATTAGCCAGGTACTTGGGTGCATCTTTATGTTTTCTAAAGCAAGAAATAATTCTTTCTGTGTTCTACTAGGCACTCTGAGTGAAGGCAGGATCTCCCACAGGTTTTATTTACTGTGTTGTTTCAGCCCCAGCTGGAGGCCAGGCATCTGCTCCCTTGCTCCCCCATCCCAGTGGGGCCAGGGAGAGAACCAGGAAAAGAGAAGAAAAACTCATGATAAACCAACCCCAACAACAGCAGTAAGAGAGGGCACTTATCATGGTGTCACAGCACGGGTTCCTCACTGCCCAGATCCCAACACCCCTCCTCTCAGGAGCAGCGATTACCCCCTCCAAACCCTCCTCTATAGGGAGCCTGGAGGTGTGGAGGTCACATGGTATAGAATAGCCTCCTGGCCTGGTGACAATTAACCAAATCCCAGCTGGAACCAGGACAATTTAGCCCTGACTTCAAGCTCCACTTGTGCTCCCTTGCCCTTCCCTCTCAGAACTGGTGTATATGTATAATTTGGCTTGGGTGTTGCCAAACTGCAGTGCCCTCACTTTTGCCTGCACTGTGGCTGGAGGAGTATTTAAAGTCGAAGCTGGGGGAAAGCACACAAGCGCAGAAGAGCGCTCTGTTCAGACAGGTGAGATCTAAAAAGTGGATACAGACAGCATTCGATGCCCCTTGGGAAATACCAGAAAGGAAATGAAAAGAACAATTGCAATAAATTAGGAAAGCAAATTAGACTGCTAGTGTCAGTTGACCGCGACATGCAAAGTTAGGCATTGGAGTAAGGGCAAACCTTACAGGTATTGACATGCTCATGCATGAAGCCTGAAAAAGAAGTTAGGGGGCCTGAAATGGTTGCCTTCAAGGAGCACCCTGGTAGAATGGGCATCTCAGAAAGCTGGGATATGGAGGATCAATGGGACCAAATGTTACCTGGCTGCCAGTTTCATAGGAACAAAGCAATAAGGTGTTCAGGGGGCAGAACGCCACTCTGCAAGGAAGCCTCTAAAAGCAGCAACAGCATCTACACATTACAGAAAAGAAAAGCATCACAGGACCTGTGCATGGAAGTCACAGACTGACAATAAAAATGTCTTTTTCAGTTTTCTATCACTGACCTTGATCAGGAGGAAGAGAATGATCAAAAAGTGGTAAACAGGATTCACGAAGCTGTGAATTTTGGACAGCTAGTAATAGGGGGATTCAGACTACTGTGTCAAGGACTTCTCAAGAATGAGGTGCAGAGGGAAAATCTCTGAATGCAATCAATGACTGCTGCCTAAGACAACTAGTCTTAGAGCCTGCAGGAGAAGAGGCCATACAGGACCTGATCTGGAGTCGTGTATTACATGTATGTAAATGGAAGAAGTTTTAATTACTGGGGCTGTTCTTTAACAAGAACAAATGTACAGCTAATTTTAACTATGGAGCAGGGAAGACAGGCCAAGTAAATCCCACATTCAGGTATTCTTGTACTCCTGCTCAAGAAAGGGAGGAAAGGGCCGTGGATCAGGTAAAGGCCAAACTCCTCTTTGCCTCTCAGTGCAATTTAAAAAGTAGGGGGAGCCAGATGAAACCACCAGGAGATCAATTTGAAACAGCTAAAGGGAAAATACCGCTTTTCACAGGGGATGTCAGTCTTCTGGAATCTCTTATCCCAGGAAGCTGTGAGGGAAGGGAGCAGCAGCTGATCCAAAAACGGCTTAGGCAAATTCACAGGCAGCAGGTCTATAAACAGATACAGAAAGGCTTGGCAAGCATGTCTTTCTTCTTTCCCAATTCAGGAGTTTAGGGTCCTGGGGAATCAAAGGGTAATGGGCTGCAGATAGTGGGCAGGGTCACATACTCTGCCTGAATAACTTCCCCTCCTGCTACTGTCAGAAACAGAGTACTAGGGCTGATGTAGCACTGATCTAACCTGGTAGGGTTTACTAATATATGGAACAAAATCGTTACGGTTTTGTGGACAGACAAGTAAGCATCTATGTGAGAAAGTTGTAATATACAAGACAAAAATTAAAGCAGGGGCTTTCTTTACTATTGCACAGTTGCAGTTTTTAAATGCTTCCTCAGTTTAAGGATGAATGTTAACTGTCCACATGGGTCTTCTGGACTGGTATAGTACTCCAGGTTATGCACTTGCAGAAGTCAATTGCTGGACCTAGGTTTCAGGGGCTAGTTCAGTGTCTTTTAAATGATATATAAGGTACATATTACTCACCAGCTGTGATGTTGGCAAAGGAAATAGCAGTATTTCAACTTCACTGAGGCACAGGAATTACTTCTTTTGGAGAAGAGCTGCATAAACAGTAGGAGGATGTGGACTCCTGATGGAATCACAGAGTGGTTGTTGTTGGAAGGACCCTCTGGAGGTCATCTGGTCCAACTGCCCCTGCTCAAGCAGGGACATCTAGAATCAGTGGCCCAAGACCATGTCCAGGTGGCTTTTGAGTATCTCCAAGGATGGAGACTCCACAATCTCTCTGGGCAACCTGTGCCAGTGCTTGGTCACCCTCACAGTGAAAAGGTGTTTCCTGATGTTCAGAGGGAACCTCCTGTGTTTCAGTTTGTGCCCCTTGCCTCTGGTCGTGTCACTGGGCACCACTGAAAAGAGCCAGGTTCCATCTTCTTTGCACTCCCCGCATCAGACACTTATATACATTCATCAGTTCCCCCTACTCTTGTCCAGGCTCAACAGTCCCAGCTCTCTCAGCCTTTCCTCATAGCAGAAACACTCCAGCCCCTTAATCATCTCAGTGGCCCTTTGTTGGACTCTCTGCAGTATGTCCAAGTCTCTCTTTTATGTGGGAGCCCAGCACTGGACACAGTGTTCCACTGTGGTCTTGCCAGTGATGAGTAGAGGGGAATGATCACCTCCCTCAACTTGCTGCCAATCTTCCTCCTAATGCAGCCCTGGACACTGTCGGCCGCCTTTATGGCAAGGGCATTATTACTGGATCATGTGCAACTTGGTGTCCACCAACACCCCAAGGCTTTCTCTGCAGAGAACCTTTCTAGCCGGACTGCCCCAACATGTCTTGGTGCCTGAGGCTGCTCCTCCTCAGGTGCAAGACTTTACATTTTCCCATACTGAACTGCTTGAGGTTCTTCTTGGTCCATTTCTCCAGCCTTGGTAAATCCATGCTGTATACTCCTGATGGATTTCTTGCCCTTCACATGCCTGGAAATGGTTTCCAGAATTAGTTGTTCCATCACTTTCCCAGAGGAAGAGGTAGGGGAGTACTGTGAGACAGCACAGGGCCTGTGGTAGACTGACGGCGTGTGGAAGTAGTGTCTTTCCAAAGCCACAGAACATTGCTGCCTTGAGTCAGTATTTCTGTTGCATACAAAATTATCAGTAGTTAAAGGGAGCATATTTTTATTGTATTTTTAGAGATGTGCACTGGTTTTTATTTCTTGTTAATCATGACTATTTCTCTCTATCCTGAGTTCTGGGAAATCACTGCTATTAAAGTAGGCCTCTAGTCTTTTCTGACAGCTCAAGAATCTACCATGTGGTTTCATTTTACAGAATACGTTTACTGAGTTGAATGCAATATGTTATCAAACAAAAAAAACCCCATTGTGCTACCAGTGCATAAAAAGCACAAAAAAAACCCCACTAAGTTGTACAGTCTGAAGGCATAAATATCTAGATAGAGTGTGTTTCACAGGGTAGACTTGAGAGAGCAAATTGAGTTACAAGATGGGTAAGTTTGGTCCACATATATCCAAGAAGAGTGAACATTTCATAGGGTTCATTAGTTTCAAAACCACTTTCTTCTTTCTTTCAAAAATATGTCTTTATATGTAGCAACAGAACTGGAAAAGACACAGATGTCAAACTCAAATTGTTTGCATCACGTCTGTTCTAGGGGTGATCAGAAACTGTGCTAGCAGGCACAGGCCAGAGAGTTACCTGGTATGGATCTTTGCAACAGAGGAACTGTAAGAATCCAGTTCCTTTTGGGCTTCCCCAAAATTAGATAATGGCTGGGTGGAGAAATAAAGGTGAGGGCCCTCTACCTGGGAGGGGGGATGGAACTGGGGCTAAAACCTCATTGTCCCGTGCCCCACATTGATGGCTGGAGCATATCATCCTGTTACGACCCGACTGTAGGCACTACCATGAACGTGAGGCCAAAAGTTCCCAGTGCAGAGCTCAGTGCCTCTCTGACCTGAGCAGGTCTTTTCAATCTCCCTTACTTCAATCTCCCTATGTGTAATATTGATTCTCTATAGTTTACATAGGCGTGCAACTTGCTCCATCACTTCAAAAGTGGCTGTGGAGTTATTTCTGGCAACCTCTGTGAAGCAGATGAGCCAAGAGTCCTTCATAGCAGTACCTTGCAGCCAGATCACCATGAACACACTCAAGTGTGTTTAAGTGTGTCGCTCACTCAAGTCAGCCACCTTTGAAGCAAAACTGTTAGTGCCACTGCTGCAGGGACAACCATAAACTAGCCCACCTAAGAATGATAGCTCTGGCTGCACTAATGCACTTGTATGGGTCTTGAATCAGAACTAGCTTATGACTAATTAGAAGAGCAAATTAGGAAATTGGAGCACTTCATCCACTTGCGAACTGATCATATTTCAACTGGCTGAGTTTTCCTCTTCTTCTTCCTTTCCTGATCAGAAGCAAGTTTGCTTAAAGTTGTTTGCTAATGTAAACAATATGGCACTGCTAAACACTCAGAAGCCAGGAAGTGCCAAACCAAACACAGCAAAAGTTGTGCAGGCGTATTATAGCCCAGGTTACGTAGAGTGTCATATAATGAGTACATCGGGTCCTCAATGGAAAATTCTGCGATGTTTCTTTATACAATTTAAAGAATACAAAACGAAGACTCCAGCTCTCAGATGTGCAACTGATTAATGAACAGGCCCCGTCACCATGGCTGGTAGGGGGTTGTGACATCCTTCCTGTGGCTGCACACCAACAAAACGCATCCAGCTACAAAACATGCACCTGGACGGCACGGCCTGGTGAAAGGGTGACATCCTGCTGTATCGCATCTCATTTGCTGCGCTCCAACCTGGACAGTGTCTCACCGCGAGAGATAACAGCTATGAAAATGTTTAGGAAGTCCTGTTCAGTGGCCTGTATTTGTAACCAAGCATGCCATTAACAGCAGTGAAAGTATGTAGTGTTCCTGTAAAGATTGGTTTCTGCACTCTGGTAAAAGCACAGCACAGCTGACTCATCAGCAGAGAACTCTGCATCTTGAAAACAGGAGGATGGCAACAAGGCTACAGCACACCCCCTGTGTCACTCCTTTTCCTGTTAGCCCACCAACAAAGCATCCTGTAATGCTAGGAAACTCAAACCACCAACGCACGAGGCAGTCGGATTGCTTAAAACTGCTGTATTGCACACTAGCGATGCTGAACAGACCGCTTGCGCATGTGTCCTGGTTCTTGTCAGCAGGTGGGAGAGAAGACGTGAGTGGGTCGAATCAATCTGCCTAGAAGTATCGCAAAGTAAAATTACCTTACGCTTTTGTGAGATCTTGCCCTGAGAGTTGTACCGTGGATTTTTTAATACAAATAATAAACCTTTTGAGAGATGCTACTGTCAGGTCACCAGAGTGTTTCCTTCCGAAGCTAAGTCGCTGCTTCCACTCAAGTCTCACAACACTTACTCGGTTAAGACCGGTAGCATGTTCAGTATGCACACACCATCACTTCACTTTTCTGGAACTTGATTTGACAACCATGGAAGTCAAGGTGAGACATATGAGAGAAAGACACTGCATCTTTCTCATTTAGGGCCTGTGTTACAGCTCTTGGTTACATATCATCCCTGGAGGACTGCTCCTCCGCTAAGCTGCAGAGAAAAAGAAGTTTAATCTGCTCTTAAAAATGAGAAATCGGGTGATGTTGGAAGATATCCGTAACTTCAAGGAACATGTTTATGGTCTAATGGACAAGCAGAATTATCACTCCTTATATGTAAATGCATACAGACTAACTCAGTGGCTGAGGGAAATAAGTCAGTAATGGTAATGAGGATTGCTAATGCTTTTAGCTTTAAATAATCATTGACATTAGATGATGCTCCCCTTACTGGTGGACTTCTCCATTAGTATGAGTATGGCTTCTTCCTGTGAAGTGCCAAATTAGGCAGAAAGCAAAGTCATGAAACGTTTGCACATCAAGAATAATGAACAGGAGAAAAGTAGAAAGGAACCAACTCTCCAATATCTGATGGCTCAAAGAGGCTTCTGGATGCCTCTTTGAACAGCCCTGATGTGGAAGTCAGTGGGGAAATGTTGTGAGAACCAGGTTCTTCTGCACAAATTCCATGTTTGCTACCCAGAAATACTTCAAGGCATCCCCACAGCAGCAATGGCTTTTAAAAGCACCTGTTTTCCTGGATGTCTCACTGTACGAAAGCAAAGAGGTCTTCAAAGAACATTCTGCTTGACTGTGGAGTAAACATGCTCAGACGCCCTCTGCTCGACAGGTACACATGCTGTGTGAGCACAAAGCTTTGAAGTTTGAACAAAGAACAGACTATTTGTCCCAGCAGTTAGCTACAGCATTCGCCACTGATCTGTGTCCTTCAGTAGATTCGGTTTCGGTCTCTTGGGTTTGGCCATTCTGCACCTGCCAGCTTCACTTTTTCCATTTGAAAGCCCCAAAGAGCGATGCCAGCATTTCTCTGACAACATCTCTCACAAGGGTTCAGCCTCTGAGATGCTGTAGAACAGGCCTGCTAATAATGGGAGTATTTTATCTCCAACAGGATAATGGGAAATTGGATTTTTCTTTCCAGCATGCCCTTTGGGAACTTCTACAATTGAGCTATTGGATGTTTTGACAGATAATTGTGATGGTAATGCTGGTGGTGTAATAATAATAATAATGAAGATGATTAGAAGTATTTCTTTGCAGCTGAATAGCAGCATGAGAAAATTATTCGGGAAAATTTTTACGTAAAGCCCTGACATATGCCCAGAACAATCACATTAAACCACTTTATATTGTACTGATAACGTGAAAAAAAAAATGTTTACTCACATCCATCAAAATTGCTCACCTTAGGCAAATGGAGAATTTTTCTGATCAGATTTATTTAATCCTTATTTCCTTATTTCCTAACACTTTACAAAATAATCAACCATGTTCCTCTGAGTTCACTACACCATTGGCTTATTGTTCATGCCAACAGAGATAGTATGAGGAAAATGTAATGGTCACAAAAAAGAAGTCAGTTGAATACCAGCATTCAGGAATCATTTCGGTCACATTTATTGTAATAACACTTTGAACGTCTGGCCAAGCCCCTGCTGTACGAGGGTTTCTGGCATGCTGTAAAAGAGCACTCTTGTTCCCACAGCCTACAATGTAAAAGGAGGAAGCAAAAGTACAGGGAGATGATGTGAGAGCCAGGTAAGAGGGGACCAGGCAAACTCACAGCGTTCTCCTCCGGAGCTTGCTGCCTTCCACTCCTGGCTGTGCCTTGCTTTACTGCTGACACGGAAACAAATTTGTCACTGTCTGATTGACTTCTACTTACCATCACAGCAGACAAGCCACGCTTGCTTTGCAAACTTACCATCGTCACAGTCAACCCGTCTTTCTCCAGGAGGAAGAAGATAAGGTCAGATGAAACATGAATGCTCGTCTTTCTTTTGATCGCTATGCTGTGATGCTTGGGGAAGAGAAATGATCCAAGCACCTCCATGCAAACAGTCTGGTGATGAATGAAGAGAAGAGAAGAGAAGAGAAGAGAAGAGAAGAGAAGAGAAGAGAAGAGAAGAGAAGAGAAAAGAGAAAAGGATTTCAGTTGAAAGGAACCTACAGTGATCACCCACTCTGACTGCCTGACCCCTTCACACTGACCAAAAGTTAAAGCATGCTATTAAGGGCATTGTCCAAATGCCTCTTGAACACTGCCAGGCTTGGGGCATCAGTCACCTTTTTAGGAAGCCCATTCCAGTGTTTGACCACACTCTCAGTAAAGAAATGCTTCCTAATGTCCACTCTAACCTCCCCTGGTGCAGCTTTGAAACATTCCCATGAGTCCTGTCACTGGATCCCAGGGAGAAAAGAACAGTACCTCCGTCTCCACTTCCCACGGACAACAGGCAGGTTGTGAAGTATCGCAAATACAGTTTTTATACCAAAAAGTTTCCTTTGAATAGAGATGGCAGGACCAGAGACATTACCAACATTTTGTACAGCATCCCTACTCCAGGACAAAGGTGGAGTGAGAGAAGCAATGCAGAAATATCAAGAGAGGAGAAGAGATAAGAAACATGAGCTTAGGAAGGTGTGGATGTGAACAAGTGGCATAGGGTGAGATGTTACCTTTTTCCATACACCCTGTGCACTCACAGCCTCCTAAATTGCCATGGCTATGGTACCAGGAAGGCTTTGGTAGGGTAGTGTCATCTTCTAAGCTGAATCCTATCAGCACTAAGTCCAAGAGAAAGTACTATGATGGTTGAGTTGGGCTGAGCTCTTTTTTGAGCCCAGCTCACACATCTGTAGAAACTGCAATGCCATCAATCTACGCTGTCATTTTGACTCTCTGGACCTTTTCCAAGTGTGTGTGCAAAGGGTGCACTCTTGGGAAGAGATCTGCTGTTCACGGCTTTCCAAAAATAGGAATGGCGGGGGGAAAGGAGAGCGAGGAAAAAATTCAAAAGACAGTGACCTGTGCAAAGGAGTCATCCCTGCTTGGCAGTGCAATGGCTCTAGTTCTGCATCTGGGTGGCCTCCCCTCAGACCCTCTGGTTTGTTGACCTCACTCCTGTCCAGGGCCCCAGATGGGACGCAGTGCCCCTGGGGTCTGCCTTTGGGTGATGCCAGACCTGTGCAGCACGACACCCCTGCACAGAGTGCCACGGGGCTGGCCCTCAGGTGGGACAGGCTCCCTGCTGGGAGAGGACCGGTGGGTCCAGCCCGTGAGTTCAGGGGAAGTGATCTGGCTGGGGACCAGTTTTCCTGAGGATGGCTGTTGAAACCTCCATCTTGCCTGAGAGCCCAAGGCTGGTGGCACAGGCCAGGTATGTCCTGGCAGTTTTAGCCCCTCTCACAGCAGGGTGTGGCAGAAGGTGACCTCTAAAACCCCTTGCCGCACGCGTTTTCCAACCATTCCTTTAAAAAATCAGAGCACAGAAAGTGGGGAAAGGGGCACAACAGGCAGATGAAATAAGAATAACAAACTGCAAATACCGCTGATTGCCAGAGAACCGGGGATTTGTGGACCTCAGGTGAGGTTACCTCCTTGGGTGTGTTCAGCTTTTGGCAGTGGTTTAGCAGAAACCACAGCAAAGCTCGACCTCTTCTCTGCAGCCCAGTCTTCCCTTCCATGCAATGGCTGCAGGGCAGCACAAGGATGGCAGATGTTGCCACGGAAGGTTCCTGAACACCGCTACTGTGCCTTTTTTTTTCTTTTTTTTTTTTTTTCTCTTTCAGTCTTTTCTGCCTCTCTCAGTCCATTTTAATCGCATCTGTAAAGAAGCAGGAGGAAAGAGATAGAACAAGGCTGACTAGAGAGGGCGGCACATCAATGGCTGAGGGGGAGTGTGCTGGTGAGGCCCTTTCATCTGCCGTCCCATTGGAGGCAGGGGATGAAGATTGACACAAGGGTTATTGATGTACCAGAAACCATGGAAGCGGCTGAGAATGGTCCCATAGGAATTAGGGCTTCTCCGCCAGCAAGGATGGAGGGATCAAGAGCCTCACTGAAGTGCATCTACACCAACAAATGCAGCATGGGCAGCAAAGGGGAGGAGCTGGAAGCCCCAGTGCAGCAGGAAAACTATGATGTAGTTGCCATCATGGAAACATGGTGGGATGACTCACACAACTGGGGTGCTGCAATGGATGGCTACAAACTCTTGAGCGGGGATAGGCAAGGAAGGAGTGGGGGTGGGGTAGCCCTGGATGTTAGGGAGTGTTTTGACTGCCCAGAGCTTAATGCTAACGATGAAAGGGCTGCGTGTTTATGGGCAAGGAGCGGGAGGAAGGCCAACAAGGCAGATACCACAGTGGGAGTCTGTTGCAGACCACCCAACCAGGATGAAGAGGCGGATAAAATATTCTATAAGCAGCTGGGAGAAGTCTCACAATTGCTAGCCCTTGTTCTTGTGGGGGACTTCAACTTGCCAGATGTCTGCTGGAAATACAATACAGCGGAAACAGTCTGGGAGGTTCCTGGAACGTGTGGCAGAGAACTTCCTCACACAGCTGGGGAGTGAGCCACCTGGGAAGGTGTCCTGCTGGGCCTGTTGTTTGTGAACGGAGAAGGATTTGTGGGTGATGTGATGGTTGGAGGTCGTCTTGGCCATAACAACCGTGAAATGATGGAGTTGTTGATTCTCGTTTAAGTAGGGAGGGTTGTTAACAGAGGTGCTGCCTTGGACTTCCAGAGAGCAGACTGTCCGGTTTAGGAGGCTGGTTGCCCGAGTCCCTTGGGAGGCAGCCCTGAAGGGCAA
>KL262181.1:4307-22773 GCA_000699545.1 Podiceps cristatus | reverse complement strand
CTCTTCCAACCTAGAAATCCTGTGATCCTGTGATCCTGTGATCCTGTGACTGACACAGCCCGTCCCGAGCAGCAGTCAGGGAGCAGGGATGTTCCCCCACAGCCATCCCAGAACAGCAAGTTCCAGTGAGAGCATGGGGGAACAAACAGCTGAACGAATGAACAGGCCTGAGCAAAACCAAATGAGAATAAAAGTAACAAGAAGGGAACATGAACAGAACATGAACTGAACAAGGAACCGGAGCCAGGGGGCAATGGCTGACCCTCACTTATACCAGCCATGCTGTATATGGCACGGAACACTCTCTTTGGCCAGTTTGGATCAACTATTCTGGCTGTGCCCTCCCAGGTTTTTGCATCTGCACATCAGCAAAGCTTGGGAAACTGCAAGAGGTCCTTGGTCATTCGGCAGCAGCAAACAGCAGCAGTGTACTACCACCCATTCTTCACATACAAAGTTCAAAAAACAGGAGCTGCTGAAAACCAAACTAGCTCTGTCCTGGCTGAAACCAGGACACCATGTCTCCCTTCACATTTACCGGCAACTCTTTTCTCATCATTTATACATATAAAGCAAATAACACCACCAAAGTTATGCACCCTCAAGACTACTCTTCCATAGACAGACCCACAGTATTCTCTGATCACAGAACCATAGAATACTTCGGGTTGAAAGGCACCTTTAAAGGCCATCTAGTCCAACCCCCCTGCAGTGAGCAGGGACATCTTCAACTAGATCAGGTTTCTCAGAGCCCCGTCCAACCTGACCTTAAATGTATCCAGGGATGGGACATCACCTACCACAGCATCACAGAGTCACAAAATGGGAGGGGTTGGAAAGGGACCTCTGGAGATCATCTAGTCTCTCTGTGAAACTCAATCAGGTTGCTCAGAGCCCCATCCAACCTGACCTTGAAAGTTTCCAGGGATAGGGCATCTACCACCTTTCTGAGCAACTTGTTCCAGTGTTTCACCACCCTCATATTGTAAAAAATTTCTTCCTTGTATCTAGTCTAAATCTACCTTCTTTTAGTTTAAATCCATTAGTCCTTGTCCTGTTGCAGCAGGCCCTGCTAAAAGGTTTGTCCCCATCATCTTTCTTATTGGCTCCATTTAAGTGGAAAAGTGATTAGAAAAGGTAAAGGCAGCAATAGCTATCCAGGCATTCTCCTGCTTCTTGGTGAACACAGTTACTGCTGGGATGTAGCACGGTGTCAGGCACACAAACAAAATACAAGTGCTCTAACAAAAATGGCTGCCACGTGGATAGGCACAAGGCATGATAAGCTGTGTGGTGCAAAGCCAAATCTGCATGTTTGAAAGCTGAGAGCAGGCTCAGGACCTACATGGTTTCAGCATGTAAAGACCAGATACTGAAATCAAGTTTCAGGGGATCTCAGTTACGTTTGTTGTGGTGATGAGGGAGGAGATGATCTGCCCCAGCCCCACAGAGAAGCTGAACTAAGAAACAGGCAATCTGTAGCAATAGCGATCACTGTAACTGCATGTAACAAGGGGGGTGGTGAGGAAGCACATTATGAAATGCAGGTGAAACTACTGAAAAAAAAAAAAAAAAAAAAAAGAAAAAAAGGTATGTGACCTTATCCCAAAAGACCAGAGGTATGAGCTTTTAAAAAATTGAGAGTGAAAAACCTGTACTGATATAGGAGGGTGTAGAATAGGTCAAGCAAATATATATTTCGTTTTGTGCGAACTCTATCAGAATGGTATCTGAGCCAGGGCAGTGTCAAACCTGCCTATCACATGCACTGAAATAGTTCATCACCCAGTTGAACTAGAGGACTATTGGGATCTTTGTTACCTGACTGTGCTGTATTCAGCTGAACAGATACAATGACTACAGAGACTGGGTGTCAGATATTGTTGCACTCTCCATATTTCAATGTTTTGTTTGAAACCTCAAGTATTTCCCAGGGGAAGTAACTTTCCTTTGAGCATTCACTGTGATGTCAGTTCTGCACAGCAGGTGAGCAGGAGCTGCTCCTCATTAGCCAAACATAGTAGCAGCAAGGATGACCTCCAGCCCACCCCCGGCTTACAAGATAATGAAGCAGGATTTGTAAATGCCATGTAACAAGGGCCTTGACAACAGCAGTTGCCAGTGACACTTGGAGAAAGTCTATAATCCCTTGACAAAGGTGAGGAACTTGCAGCTTGAGGAGGCAGATCTAACCTAGCTTTCATCTACCTGGCTGAGGTATCTACAGCAGCAAAGATGATGAGTCTTAGACAGCAGCATGAACCAGTGGCCCCATAGATGGGCAGGGACCCAGGTGGTTTTGTACTCGGTGGTGCTCACAAAGACGGGGGAGGAGTCCCAGGCAGAGGGGAAGGAGGAGAGAGATGCGTGCTGAGCAGCCGGGCCTGTTCTGAGGCTAGGCAGATGGACTTCATTTGGCACAGCCATGGAAAGCCACATTTATCGTCCACCCCCATGGACTCTGGGACTATCAGCTTAAGTGCTTTCATTAGCAGCTTCACTTCTCATAGCCAGCAAAGAGGGGTGACATGTGGGGAGGAAGGAGGACGAAGCAGCCCTGAGAGCTGGGAAGACATAAGAACAAAGCCCTGTGAGACACGGGAGCTGGATTACAACAACCGGAGCATTGGATTGTCTCAGTGTGATTGCCAAGGGGCTACTTCTGGAGCAGGGCAATCTGTCCTGCAGTGACAGGGTTAATTTTAAATTGGCAGAGAGCTTCTCCGACTTTTTCACTTCCACCATCAAATCTCTGGGGCTGGCAGATGCTAATTACAATAACGTGAGGTGACAGTCACATGAGGAGTGGTGGATGGCTGAGCTGGGCTGCAAATCCACAAGGTCAGATCACAATGAATTATAGTGACAGGATGCAGAAGCCCCTTCCCCAGATTTTCTCTTCCTTTCTCCTCCCTTCTCTCCCCACCCCGCCTCCATCTGCAGCACCACAAAAGCAAAAAAGTAAAGAAGAGAGAAATCATTCTCATGACTAGAATGTAGAATGCAAATGGACAAAGAGCACTGGGAGCTGGGTCTCAGTGTCTCTGCTGTCACTCCAGCTATCCAAATTCACAAACCATACGGCCAAAAGGGACCAACTAAGCACCTCTTTTCATTTCCCAGATAACAGAGTCTGGCAGATAGCACCCAGCTTTAGTGACTGTTAAAGCAAGATCATTCTGAACTCTTAAGATTTTATTTTATGCACAAAGAAAGTACATATATATATGCACAAAGAAAGTACAAAACCAGTCTGAAACACCACGAGCTGTGAGTGTTCCTACTCAGCATTCACTTTGCACTGGCCTGAATCATCACGCAGAGATAGGATCCTTTGCATGCAAAACTGAGACACTCCTAAATCACGTTCTCACCCCTTCCCCCCCTTATCTAGCTCAGGAAAAACTGATTTGGGCTCAGTCCCATTCCCATGACCAGACAGTGAATTACAGCTACTGCCATTCTCACATCAAAGATCAATCCAGCCCTGACCTCAGACTTACCTCGTGGGTCTGTGCAGGGTTATTATGAGTGATTAGTTCAGATTTTCCCCTCCAGCATTTCACAGTGATGTTATGATCTGGAGGTCACAGTCTATGCTAGAGAAAGCCACGTGAGAACTTTCTAACGATACAAAAATTCTGTGAAGGAGAAACCTGCTCACTGTCCACAACGGCTGGTTTCCATGACAAGGATCACAGCTGACTGACCTCTTCGGCTGTTCAGTCAGACGGCTACAGTCACATCCCTGGAAAAGGGTGGCCCACATTAAGCCCCAGGTCAGTAGTCCATGGATTTTGAAAACGCTACAGCTGACTGCTGTGGCCTTCTCTAAAAGGTTTCCCACAGATTAAATTGAAAGAAAAGGTAACTGAGCCATACATGGAAACAAGCTTTGAGTGAGACTTACAAACTAAACGAAGACATGCGCCTCGTTCGTATCTCTTATCCGATTATGAAGAATACCTCAAAAATACTTTGATAGCTTTTTCTAACTTCTTCTGTATTAGAACGTAACATTTTTCCTACCTATTTTATCACAACAGACTTTCTCAATGCTTCAAGAATCAGCCGAAGCTACGTATTTTGAGGCCAATCTTAAAACAAGTTGAGAAAAGGAGAAGGTAATTTTTCATAGAGCTATTGAAAATTCCTTATGCATTAGGATTAGTACCAATTTCACTCAAATGTCCAGTGAGACCACTGGAGAAGAAATCTCTTTCTGAAGGAGTCATACAAAGTTTCAGAATGTTTCTGCCTCTGATGATCTGGTGATGGCTGCTCTTCCAAGAAAGCTCTCCAGCTATATCAAGTAGGAACCAACTTCTAGTCAGCACAGAGATAGCCAAGCTTGAATTTAGCCCAAAGATTAAGTATAAAGCTACTATTTAAAAAAAAAAAAAAAAAAAAAAAAAGATGAGGAGATCTTTGACGAAAAGGTGGATTCAGCTACTCAGCTTATGTATAAAATGGTCCTGGTAGAATGTTGCTTGCTAAATCTGTGAGGAGGTTCAGCACTGACTCAGCCTGAAGCATCTGTCTCTCTCCGAAATCAATACCACCTGAATTTCCTGTAGCCTTGAGGCTTTTTTCTTTTTGTTTGGCAGCTTCACCTTCAAATACTGCAACTCTGCCTAACTAGGCTTCATACAGGACTATAGCTAGAGACCTGTTACGGATTTTAAGCATACATGCTAAAAGAAATAGTGAAAACAACAGCCATGGCAATAAGGAAAGACCTTTTTAGCAAAGAGTGCTGGGAAAAAACACCTAGCTTTTAGCAGTGACATGTAATCGGAAAAATACCATGCCCTGTACTGACATTTGAAACTGTAATTGCAAACGCTCATCAAATTGGCTTTTCCTCATTGTAATGATCCTGGAAGAGTCACTGTAATTGCAACAGCTCTGTAATTTGCAACAACTTTAGGGAATGAAATTATTAGCACAAATGGTAAGAGTTACTAGAACAGGGCAATTTTTACAGCCTGATGCACAGAGTGGGGAGGAGCAGTACTATCAGTTGTTCACCAATTACTTGAAAACTACATTTTCAAAAATGTTAGCTTTCAGAGTTGCAGATGGAAAATATTTATCATGGCATCTAGCTGGTTTCCCAGAGCAGGAAAATTTGTTTCAGTTGTTTCTTTACTAATGTTAAGTGCAGCTTCCTTACCCTTTCCTCAGAGACTTTATGACTTAACTTTTGCATTTCCTGTTTGCTTCTGTTACTTAATCCATGATTTAATACTGCACATGTAGGCAGGAATGAATTACAAAAGTAATCCAAAGACTTACAAGAACCTTGGAAAAATAGCACTGCAGCTAGCACTTTTTTTCTCCACAGCAATATTCCAGGTGGTATTGTATCAGAATTTTCTACAGCTACTTCTAAAGAGAAAATAGCTCTGCAATATCTTCTGGTATCTCAGGATCTTTAGTAGCTTTCCTTTTATAAAGAACTACCCAAAGTAGAGGCTGAACCAGCACCTCTGTAGGGAAGTGGCAGGAAGAAGGGGCTGGGAAAAGGTGTGCTTCCCAGGGCTGGAGTCTGATGCTGGCAGTCTAGATGCTGGAGTTTCAATTCTGTCTGTAGCCCCGAGGTACTGGTGGACATTGGGCAGATCACTGGACTTACGATGTAAAATAAGGGGGTTTTAACGTTTCCTACTTTTCAAGAAGGTAACTGAACTTAATCAAAGTACTTTGAGAACATCAAGTGAAAGGAGCTAAAAAAAATATCACTAACAGTAGGAAGCCTTGACAAATGAACTCCAGCCTTCACCATATACATTAATCTGAAAAAAAAAAAAAGGTAATAACTTTGAGCTAAAATGTTGACAAGGATGTATCTTCATCCCTTGTGAAGCACAGTTTTCTAGCAGCTTCATCCTTCTCCACATAACCAAGGCTTCTGTAACCTCATTTCCTCGCACTTTTATAAAAACTGACAATGCGGGAAGCTTATATAAAAAAAAAAAAAAAAAAAAAAAAAAAAAAAAAAGGCATGCTGCAAAGATAGAAAGATGGCATGGAAAAGTAATCAGCAATTGAATTCAATTTACAGCTTCCAGATCATGCAGCCTCCCTGACTCATCCAAGCCACTCTGCTTTATCAGAACTGCCAGCATCATTTTGAAACAGTGTGTAATAAAATATGGAAAAATGTGTTCAAAATGTGCGACCTCACTGATGCAATGAGTTGACATGAAAGACACTTTCTTCTCACTGTGAAATGCCATGATGCGGTTGCATTAGCTTGGAAGCAGACGTATACTGCTGGTGCTACTGCTGCTGCTTCTGCCATACCTACCTGGTTTGTGTACAGAGGACTTCAGGGCTCAGGGGATACTCACCCAGCCTCCTTCACCAGCATAAAATGCAAAGCTTCACTTCTCACTATAGGCCTGAGTAATATGGGATGGAATCACTCCTGTGCGTCTAAAGGGTGAAGTGCTCTAACACCCTTATATGCCCCTTCTGCCCTCCCAGTGGGGCAAACAAACAGTCACCCACGAGTCAGACCTGTGCAGACACAGGAACTTCAGCAGCATGGCTACTCCAACAAAACCAGATGACACTACTTTCAGGCAGCCCAGCTTTGTAGGCACAGGTCTAGCTGTACCTGTTGCTGACCAAGTCTGAGCCCTTGCTATTCTCATTGCAGCTCCAGTGTCCCTGTGTTTCCCAAATAATAAACAAAGCCTTTCTGTTCTTTCCCCTATTTCAGTATAAAGCTTGGGTGCTAAAATAAAACCCATTAAGCTACTTATTAATTTGAATAGTACTACTGGATCTGTGTTTTTAGTTCAAAGCACTGCAATCTCTCTGCATTTCATAGCTGTAACATGGCATGGTAAAAGAATACTGCAGCATTTCTCCTAATGGCTCCAAAGCACTAATAATGCCTGCAGTGCTAAGTAATGATGCCTCTAGTATCTGCAGCAGGAGATAAACACAGTAATTCAGGTTGGAAGGGACATTCCTCTTAAGGCCTCTAGTCCAAACTGTGCTCAAAGCAGAGCTAACTTCGAAGTTAGGCCAGGGAGGCAGGGTATCAAGAATTATCACTTTCATCTGCCAACATTAGGCATGATAGAAATTAAATACTTGTTTGTGTGGATTAAATAAAGCATTTCTAAGAATAAAATTACCAGCCAATATAACAGATTCCAAGGCAAGGAACTGGTAATGAAAGGTTAGCCCTAGCACTTCGTATTAGCTACTTCATTGACACTTCATGCTTTTCCAAAGTCTGGATGTGCAAGGCATGCAGCTGACATTTTTAAAGTCAAATTAATGGGTAAGTCATTTCAGAGAGAGACTGATTTTTAAATATCTTTTTCTCCTAGTGCAAACTCTAGTTGAAGCCAAGCAAAGTCACCAAGATGCAGACTAGTTTGCAGCTCTTCTAGCCACTGGTTTTTGAACTGCTATGTTTGATTCACTGGCCAGAGCAGAACAAGGCCTAGTGGTTAACATGCCAGTGAGTCAATGGAAACACAGCTAAAATTTCAGCTCTCAGCACTGGCAACATCAGTGGAATTATCTGGGTTGGAGTAATGCTGTGAAACGTTGGTGAAACAAGTTGCATGTAACCTCAGCTTTGCTCCATGAACCAAACAGCTGTGAACTGCAGAACTGAATGAGCATTACTCAGAAACAAAATTCATGTATGTACACTATTCTTTTTTTTTTTGACCCCTACAGGAATTTTCAAATCACAGTTCCCCCCACTCACAACTACCACCCTTCTCTACAGTGACTACAAGCTATCATGTCCCTCCTGTAAGAAATTCTGCTCTCTTCTGGTTCAGTATCAGAATGAAGGATGACATTTATTATTAGAAGTACCCAGAAAGCACTGGAACTGTAGATTTTCAGGCAGTCCCTGGTGACAACATGTCTGCACTTCCACGACTGCTAAAGGGAGTTGTAGTTCCACATCTCTTGTTTTCACTGTCTTCCCTGCACAAATTTTCCCCAGCCAAACCACATCTTGATCACAGTGCAGCATGGAAGTGCCACCCTACCCACTAACTGGCATCAGGCAGGGTAGATTGTACCCTGTGGGAAGTGACAACAGACACCTTGAAGCTTCACACACATGTCAAAGGTAGGCAAAAGATGACTGTGCCCTTCTTTCCATAGAGCTCTCCTCCCCCTTCTCATCCTCTCTTGCCCCAGATTTTGTGTGGGTTATGTGAGGACTTCCTTCCAAGGAACGGTGCTTATAAAGGGTTATGTGAGGTGAGGATCATATATATATGATAATGTGGCACTTCCTGTTAAGTGTCTTCCAGAATGCCTGTCAGGCATATGCAGCAATGTCCAGTGCTCCCAGATGTTGATTACGTGTCTAAGGAAATAAGAGGGAAAAAACATAGACCACTGAGTTAGCTGAAAAGTTATGTGAGATCGTGCAGTTCAAGTCTGCACTCCAGTGCTCATCGGATAACTATGGGGTTTTTAATCTTAAATTTCCTCTCTTTTTAGACTTTGGCCACCTGTGTCCCCTACTCTAGAGGAGGACAGCTTTAAGGGAAGGGCTGTTCTGTGCAGTCTCCATAGCCCTCTTCCCCGGGCATCTGGGGCTGCGGTAGCTGGAAGTGAGGCCCTGAGCTGGATCAGCAGCTCTCAGCTGCCAGGTTCATGTGGATCTGCACTGGCTGTGAGCATGGACAACTGAGGTATCACGGCACTGTGCTCCTGACAAACAGCTCAATCCCCACTTACAGTTCTGTCAAACAAGGCTCTGCTACAGAAAAAGCCGTTAGCTAAAGTCACAAAAGTGCCTGGTTAATGAGGCTGCAGCTTTTGACATCTGGGGCTGCTTAGTAAAGGCACCCAGCTCCTGGGATGCTTATGCTCCTGCAAAGCAATAACCAGGCATGATGGGTTTGGAGATCCCTAGAGAAAAGCAAGTCTGCTGTTACCCATCAGAGATCTTCTTTCTGATAATATCAGCAACAGAATAAAAGCTCATACATCATTTTGGGTTTGGGTTTTTTTTTTGTGTGTGGCCCAAATGGGCAACTGGGGTACTGAAAAGAGTCGAGTAGAAACTTGCAGCAAGAAACAGTCTCTGGACCTTTTGTGGTGATTTCTCTGGAAGAGACAGAATCTGGAGCTGTTCCAAGGGTCACACATTTCACTAGTAGCACAGCATAGGCAACATACGCATATGCAGACTATGTTAGATTGACATTGGACTGTCTTCCTTATTAAAACATCCTCAAGTCCCACAGATTTCTACGGGTCAAGTACACGGTTAAGTAAAGCACACCGTTCCACGCTCTCTTGAATAGAGTGGTTTCCTTATAAAGAAATTATCTGAGGACATGGCATATAAACACATTTCCAAGTGGCAAGCCAGGTTTTGAATTTGCAGCACAGCAGTTCCTCAGCAGTAGCCCCGTTTCTAGCCCATGATAAACGCAAGGTAGCTTACAAGGCCTTGCTCAAAGATTTCAATAGGCTATGGTAAAACACAAAGCTTATCTCATCATAACTTGCTCACATGCTTTATCCTCACATTAAAACATTTGCCGAGTCCACAGTTTTACAGTGCTCACAAACAGTCGTAGCAAAATCAGTTCTGCATGGAAGAAGCCAATGCCCTGCTTCTCAGGGTGGGTTGTTTCCATGCCAAGCCAGAGTCTCAGTCATTCGGGCTCTACCTCCCCTCCAACCAAACCAAAACATCTAAAGGATTTCTTACAACAAGAGTAGTGAATTCCACCACCTTGCCCAATTCCCTTCTTTCTAGAGACTGGGAGAATCATGTCACACATGGGAAAAGAGGGTGGGAGACACACACATGATCACATTTTGTTGCATGTTACTAATGAAAGAAAATGGCAACTTCAAATAGAGCTTTAATTTCAAATAAAATAGTTTTCAAACTTAACTGCTGTCTTGAGGACAAAAGTAGGATGTTTGTGACAGTTGTACTACGATGTATATCTTGCTCTATACAGTAGCACTGCAGCAAGGGATGACAGATGGTTTGTGGTGGTGGTAAGACCCTGCTCTTAGGGCCTGCAGACTTACTGTGCTTGCAGAATTCCACCTTAAAAGTAATTGGATGTGTCTGTAACTCAGAGGTTTGCTAAGCAATGACACATTGCACTTGGATCTGGAAGCATAACATCTGGAAGCCAAATGTTAGAGGCAATATAAAAGGGCCAGCCCAACAAACCATTGGGGCATTTCTAAGCCAGGAACATCCTCAGGATGAACCTCATCCTTCTCTGTGTATTCCTGCCTCTGGTGACTGTGGCATGGGGCCAGTATGGTGACTATTACTACGGCCCCTATAACTACGGAGATAATGATGAATGGGTCAACGTGTACCGGCAGGGTTTCAACTTCCAGTGCCCACACGGGCAGGTGATCGTGGCTGTCAGGAGTGTTTTCAACAAGAAGGAAGGCTCCGACAGACTGTGGAACTACGCCTGCATGCCCGCAGCCCAGAGCCTCGGTGAGCCAACAGAGTGCTGGTGGGAAGAGATCAACAGGGCGGGAACCGAATGGTAGGATACCCCCAACCATCCCTGGAGGGCGCAGCCCTGATACCCCCTGTGGAATGCGGGTGCTAATACTGCGGTCAGAGCAATGTAAACGCATATTAATGCCATTGTAACCAGCAGCTTCAGTGCCCTGAATGACTGTCTGAGACTCATTAATCACGATGCATGTGTTTGAAGGGATCAGCATCACATTTGCCTTCTCTGTAGCAATTTCTTGCTGGAGGGTCCCAGTGTGCTTTAGAAATGCTGTGTCGTTTGGCCACTCACCACCTCAGCTGCAAAGCGGTCTGGTCTTGCAATTGTTGTTTCACAGATGAGGAAAATGAGGCATGAGGAAAGGATAAAGTCCCTCTTGAAAGGCCACACATGGTGACTAAACTGGGGAACAAATTGTAAAACTCCTCACTATGTCCTCCTGCTCTTATCACTAGAAAAAAAAAATCTTCTCTGTATAGCACTGGCTTTTCTCTTTGTGTTTTTGTTGCTAAGCTTTTTGGCTTAGGCCCAGTCCAAGGCTGTTTTCTAGGCATGCTGGTATCACAGGAGCCAAAAATCCACACTAACGAGTGATGATGGTGGTGTATATATGCATGATAATGATAGCAGAAGATCATGCTAATTCCCTAATACAGTCAGGTTTTGGTTAACTAAACGTTATACTTTCCATCAACCTTAGAGGCAAAGGTGATCACATTTTATGGCCACAATAATTTCTGGAGATATGTACGGTGTTTCATGTTTAGTCAGCACATACCCAGTATTTAATTATCTTCTGTTTTTTTCATGAAACATGAAACACAGTTTTGGAAAACCCTGAGTTGGAAATATTCTTTGGACAGAATGAAATGAATGCAAGAATATTCTCAAATACTTGAAATGGTTTTGCTCCAGAAATTGCAATGTGCTTTTTGATGATTTCATGTTATATGGGAACAGGCTAACCATGAAATGTGAAGCTTCTGCTTTTTAAATGATTCAAAATTTTGTTCTGAATTATTCATACTATTTCATTTACCACATGATACGTTCCTATGGCTGATGCAATTGCTAAGGAAAAAAAGTTTGACCCTATACTTAAGTTTGGAATAAGAACTGAAAAGAAAGGGGGAGTGCTGCAAAACAGGCCGAAATAAGACACTGTGATAATACTGGGTGACTTCTTCATTCCTCATACATGGATGCAATTTCTACTTATTGCATAGTAATTTTGAATTAGACCTTTCTATTGTTCAAAAGAAAATTATTACTCTCTTTCTAAAAATCCCTGGCAGAAATTGCTCAAGTTCACTTCTCACAAACACAATACTGTTAAATCTATACAGAACATTTTCTTCTGCTATCTAACCATGGAGCCACATTCATCACCATGCTCTGTATGTTTAGCATGACTACATCCACAGCATATTACCTGACTCTCATTTCCTTCACCTCTTAAAAAAATCTTTCCAGTCTGTCCTCTTTCTTGCCTACATTTTTTCCTATTGCCACCTGATCTTTTCTCCAAATGTTTTGGGGTTTTTTGTTTTGTTTTGTTTTTTCCCAGCCCCTCTTTAATGTGTTTAACTCTGTTTCACTCTCTTTCCTAGTTTTTTGGGTTAGTTATTTATTCCCTAGCTCACTTTTCCAGTCCAACATCTGTCTTCTCTGCATAGATCTCCTTTCTTTCTTCTATCTATTTTTGGGGGAGGAGGGAATACACCCAAGTGATTAGGGAAGACGTACCCCTTTGCAAACGTGAACTTGTGCTCCTAATTACTCGGGCTAGTTCCATACACCTCAGCTAACTGCGCCTGGTAGTGTTCTGCAGTTTTCTGCACCCAGGGCTGAGCTGGTTGCATCTACAGTGCTCCATGGAGAGAGACTTGCTGTAAGCCAGCACGTCCCTCTCTGTGCCCAGACACTGCTGCCCAAGAACACAGCAGGCTGATCCCAGAATGGAGTGAGTGTGGGCCAGCAGGCAGCCAGCCTGGAGTGTCTGAGTGCAACCTCAAACCTCAAATTAATGTGACAGCACGGATGTAGCCTCTGGGGCCTTTGACAATCCCATACTTTCTCTCTTGGCAGTCTTACTCCTCATAGCTGCCTCCTCTCCTCTCTCCTCTCTCTCTCCTCTCCTCTCTCATGTCCAGCTCAGTGCTATTTGGAGCCATCCCCAACTCTAAAGAAACTTGCTCAGTAATCAAGTGGGACCACAAATACAAATCACAATCTCTACCATTAGTTCCTATTTGTCCACCTCTGTCTCCCCACTGATCTCCTGACGAGCCAATCTGTTGGTAAGCAATACATCATCCTCATGTCAGCTGACACAGCACTCTGCTGGGCTCGCTAGTCCAGTCCCCATCCCGGTAGGATGGACTGTCATACTCCTTCTTCAGCTTTCCCTCACAGGGTATTTTGTCTCACCTTGCACATTACATCCAGGGAGATTCAATGGCTTGTACCACCAGTAACTACAAGGCTGCCCAGTTTTTCCTAAAATTTAAGCTACATTTCCCCTGCTGTAATCGAGGCTTTTCATACCTTGCCCTACCTTCACTGAGGAATGAGAACAAGTGCCCTGCATCCTTTGTAAAAGCTCTTTAACTTACTAAGAGGTAGCAGCTTTGCCTTTCCCTCACCCACACCCCTTCACCCATGCTTTTGCTTTCATCCGTTGTTCTCATTCTCTTTCAAAAGTTTTACATGTCTACACTTGTAAGTAAGCACTGATCATACATACAGCTCTCCTCTGAATTGCCTCCAGTTTCTAAGCCATGTCCCAGAAACTCTAGTCTGGCAGAAACACCAAAAAATTACCTCTGACAAATGACGTTTATGACATTTCACAAATCACCATTCCTGACTGTTGCACAGCTGCACAACACAGATAAACCCAAGAGAGGTTTCTTCAGAAAAGACAACAAACCAAGAAAAACTTCAGAGAGAAAATGAAGTAGGAATATAAAGCAGAGAGAAGAAAGAGTCTCAAGCTTATTATTTTCTTTGGCTGTTAGCACTGGTGGGGGGAAATGGCAGAAATGGATGTGGGGAGCATAGGGATGGGAGAGTTGAGGAGACTGGAGGGCAGGAGGGAACCACTGGCAGAGCTGGTTTAGGTAAATTTGCTTCCTACATTAACACTAGGTATTATATGGACTACTGGGATTAAACCAGTAATACTTTGCATCTTACACATATGAAAAAATTGTTCAACAGAAAGAAGGCAATGACACAGATCCGCATTAGGCATATAATCATGATGTTTATTTTATGGCCTCTGCCTCCTTCTGGACATGAGAAACCCGTGAATGTGTTATAAGACTCATAGAGAAAATTCTGGCAAGAGATTGGATGAGATGATTAGTGATGCCTTCTCAGCTTCATTAATCTGTATATATATTTAAAGTTAAGTATGTGTATGAAGCCTTAGTTGAACCTGTCCCAACATCTTACTCCTGCCCTACTGCCTCTGCAGAGGCTATTTGCTGACCAAGATGCTATTCAATACTGGGAGCAGAATTTGTTCCTGGATAATTTGGAGATACTCATGTATGGAGTACGGATAAGTCTTCAGGTCTTCAGGACATCTCCTGATTCTACACACTCCTAATTATATATAGGCTGCAACATCTCAAGGAATCCTGCCTTGTCAGGCAGAACAAAGCTTATGGTTTAGCTCCATTTGTACGGAGGAAGTTTGACCTTGGGTAATTTTTCACCACCTAATAAAAGGCAAGGTCTGAGTAATCGCAGGTGAGACTTAGTTCTTCACTGCTTTACTGAATACTACAGGGTTGTCGCTACAGACCAGTCTTTGAACAAAGTACTTAAAAAAACTATTTTTCTTGCCTGAAAGTGATTGTACCAAAGGACAGGGATCACACACACACAAACAAAAGCTTGCAAGTGAGAGACAAACAACTCTTCTTTCCAGGAGAAAATGTTTGTTTTACACCACATAATACAGATGGAACTGTGCCATATCCTCAATATACTCCCAGTTACCCATAAGGCACAAAGCAAAAACATTTCCAGCCAAGTGGCATTTAATGCATGTTCATTGTCTCTTTTTCTTGTTTAGACTTCTGAGAAAGTGGATGGGACTTGGGAAAAACACATATCTACATTCTCACTCTCCACTCCCATTCTCACTTTCCTTTGCCTTCTCTTCAAGTAGGCACATGACCCTATTTCCCACAAAGAGAGACTCGTGAGCAAAGGAAGTGTCTGCAGGAGCCTCCTGTTCAGGCGCTGGCAGTACACCATGGTACATCTGCGAGGAACTGTTTTTGTTCTCGGTCTCTGACCAATCCCAGGTCTCAAATCTGAGACACTGTTATCCAAACCCGATAATCAAGATGCCCTTTCAAAACGTTCTCATTTGTGATCTCTGCAAACAAGTTAATTTTCTTCAAAGCCCTGGGTTTATGTTAAAGGGATAGAGCTACAAGCTCTTAGCATAGCTGAAATGGACTGAGTCCAGTGAGAGTGTCTGAGGAGGAGTATTTCTGTAGGTAGGGATACCTCATCGCAACTGTCAGGAAGAAATCAGCAGGATGAATAGGGCCTTGCCTTCCTTTTAGGCAAGGAGAAGAAAGTAAATCATCACTGACCCCTAAATGAAAGAAAAAGAGAGCTGAAGATGATAGCAAGGTTGCCTTTGGCATGTGGAAGTCATGACACCACATCTCACAACCACACAGCAGATAGTGAAGACTCCTCATAGAAGCGGCCGTTGGGAGACTGGCATGGCCTAATCAAACACAGAAAAGTAATTTCCTTCATCTGAGTGCCAGTGTTTCAAGTGTCCTGAGCCTGCCCTCAGCTTCTTATCTCTCCCCACTCATCTGTAACAGACTGACCATTAAATTAGCTTTCATCATGTGACTAACCAAACTATACAGAGGGAGGATACTCCACAAAACTAACTCAGGGGAGCAGGACAGGGCCTCCTCTTCACAGCTATACCAAAGGAAAATTAAGTTTTGGATAGGTATTGAAAGTAACAGGTTTTGGTGAAACAACACTCCAGGAAAACAGTCTATCTAATACCTTGTTAAAAAATGCTTCCCACACTCTAACCGTGGTCTTAATGGCTGTGTGAGGCTAGGCCACCTCTCTGTGTTCACTCCAAGGAGGACTGCAGATGAAACCACTCTGTTATTTCTATTGGATCAGTTTCCCATGTCTGAAATAACTCCATAATATATAGATCCATTCTGCTGTGACAGGCTGTAGAAAGAGAGCTTTAAAGTAATTAATGATGCAAGTTTTACAGGAGCCATCTGCTCTACAGCAAAACAGTGGGATTTTTTGGAAACACATAGAATGACATTCTCAGTTACCCTGTTACAAGGAACAAATCGGCCTTAATGCGGCATGACCCAGTGACTATCAAGTTGTGTGTCAGACTCTGCATGTTTCCAGAGAGCTTCAGGGAACGCTACCCGATCAGTGCGGCAGGGGCTCAATGCAGGCTCTAGCAGCACCACTTACTGCATCTTGACTTGAGCTTCCCTGAGCGGATTTGTAGTGAACATGCTTCCTCTTTGGGTTGTCATCCTCAGGACAACATGCTGCTGAGGCTAATTCCTGACATATCTGAGGGACAGAGGGCTAGCATGAGATGGGGTGCAACACTCTGGGGCTTTGTCTAGCAAAGAGCAAAAATAAGATGTAAACATGATTATGAAGTCCCACTTCAATTTGCACCATTGCAAAAAACAATTATAGTGTTGCAATATTTGTCTTCAGTCTGGCAGACAACTGTTGAGTCAATGAGGTACACATTTTGTTGTTGAGGCCGTATCAATGTTTGCAAATAATGTGGCACGATTATGTGGATCTGTAGGGTGAAAGAGTTCATGCACGGAACCAAAATCCACATGTGTATTTTGAGCGGGCTTGTTTCAAACCAGCTCTAGTTTGGTCTCACAGATAAAAATTCACTGCTGAGCAAGAAAAGCAGTCCTGACCCAAACTAAACCAATAAAATGGACGCACAGTTTGGTTGCTTGCCATGACAGAATTCAGCTGTACAGCACTCATTAACTGGTTCAGAAGATGTGGTGAAGGAGAGGCTTTTCACAGCAATCGCAGCAAGCCAGGAAAGTCTCAGCTACCGTCTCACTGTTACTACACAGAAATCTTCTCAAAATAAGGCTGTATAGTTTATTTACTTTCTATGAAACACCGCAGTCATTTCCAACAGATTTAAATGAGGGAAGGGCAGCTTCCCATTCAATAACACCTGACCCTCACCACCACCAGTCTTCCCACTCCCCCACCTACCAGGCAGCCCACCTCCTCTTCTTCCAGTACCAGATCCAAAAGGCAACTCCTCATGCATCACAACTTGATCCAAGTAGAAAAACAAAACAACCTATCCAATGCCAAGTTTAATCCTACATACACAGTCCCAGCTGGTTTCTCATGCTTTTCTGCATTTGCCTTCTGAGAGGTATCTTCCCCTCCTCTTAGCAATGTCAGAATTTCATGAGTGAGAAGAACCCAGTGATATTAATTCTGAACACTGAATTATCCCCTATAACAAAAGTGCTACAGAGCGGGTCTAGTGAAAATGATATTTTTTTTTTTTTGGCTTGGCCATAAATCAAAGCTCCTGAATCACTAGTTTTTATTCACCATACAGGTTTGCAGGATTTGCTATGACAGGAGTAGTGAATTCAAGGGAAAAGGAAGAAATCCTCACATACTAAGTCTTGTTTTCAAATTAGTGCATAGAGTACCAACTAAAAAGGTATGTAGGGAGGGGTCCTTTGTTTCCCTTGAAGAATTACTTTCTGATTGCAGGAAAGAGGTCAACTGGAAAAAGGAAAGAGAAGAAAAAGATTTTATATGAGCTCACAAATAAGCACTCCAATTTCTGAGAGCATCTCTTCATTTTCAGAGGAATATCTGGATTTGACTGGAAAATTAGAAAGATCAGGGGAAAAAACTCTCATATTATCTCAAAGTTAAAGAGAAGTACTTTAACATCACTATCATCTTTCTTTCACTGATCCCAATATTGAGCTTGAATAACAGACTGCAGTACTTTATGTGTATGAGACAGAAGCAGAGAGGGAAAAACGAACATGAGTATATTTCAAATTTTACTTTGAACATTTTTAAAAATAAAATGGCAATTTCATTATAAGACATAACTTATGTCCAGTTATACTCTCCATCTAAGAAACCAATTTTTAAGGCAACTCCAAATATTTTTGATTTTTTTAAACAAACTTTTCATGAGAAGATAGAAGGAGGATCAAAAATAATCTAACCTTCCTGGTGCCCAAGTACATATGCATGCAAACACAGGAATGTTATATTAGCTAGATTTTTTTTCCCACTATAGAGAGAAGTGTCCATCAGTGATGTCTCTCTCAAAATGAATCTTTCCATCAAAACTGGAGGGTATTAATAGAGGTGTCAAGAAAACAAAAACTGTTGTGGGGAAAAGAGAGTGGGGAAGCGGGCAGGATGTCCCAGACTGAATGTGAGCATGTGGGGAGAGAAAAAGAGAAGGAAGAACCTCCCACAAAGACAAGTATGGGCAGGAATATCAGATGCTGATCAGTGAGGATGGGAAATTGCAGGGCAATGTCAAGCCTCTGAGAAGAAGGGCCAAGGAAAATGAGGAATGAAACGCCCCTGTTATTGCACCTATGCAAAAGAGCTAGAAAATCTCCCAGGGGCACAAGGAACTTGAGCAGTGCAAATGCATGTAACTGCGAAAGGGGAGAGGCAGAAAAAGATGAAGACACAAGTTTGGTTCTACTTTACACTCCTATTAATGCAGAAAAGTGCCCATTTTGCAACAGGTACAACCATTCCCTGTGTTCTGTGTATCAACCTTTCTTCCATCAGGATAACACCAATCATCAGCAGCTATCCAATATGTTTACACAGAGTCTTAGCCATATGTTCCCATGGCCTATGTGCCAAAA
>KL262180.1:61587-111794 GCA_000699545.1 Podiceps cristatus | reverse complement strand
GGGGGGGGGAAATCTGGCCCACTGGCTGACCCTCACTTATATACTGGACATGACGTCTGTGGTATGGAATACTTCCTTGGGCTAATTTGGGTCAACTGTCCTGGCTATACCCCTCCCAGCTTTTTGCGCCTGCACATTAACAAAATCTGGGAAGCCAAAAAAAGTCTTTGATCTCTTAGCAACAACTAATAACATCAATGTAGTATCAACATTCCTTACATACCAAATCCCATACTAAATATAAAATACAGTAGCTCTTGGGAAGAAATTTAGCTCCGTCCCCGATGAAACCAGGACAGTTCTGTGTTTCATCTAGGTTAAGTATTTTGGGGGAAAAGGGCTGTTTCCTTCTTTTCTCTTCTTTCTCTTTCCTGTTCAAACCACTCTCTGAAGTTTCTGAATGTTACTCAGAAGAATCATGTACTTCCAGCAATATGAGGTGGTGCAGTTTCTTTTTGCAGTAATAAGATGACATATATATATATCTTCTCAGGAACAGCATAGTTTTCAAAGTACTGCAGAGCTAGACAATTGACTATAATAATAGTGAAAAGTGGAAGGATTAAAACTTTATTTTCAGTTTTTTTTTGCATTTGTACCATTTCCGTGTCCTCCACAATAGCTGCTTCTTTCTGGGGCAAATGTAGGAGATGTTTGGAAACAATTACTGTGAGTTAAACTGCTTCTGAGTAAAAGTAAATGTATTTTTGAATACAAATGAATGTGTATTGGGGGAAATTATACAGCATGATCTCTTCCACCATCATGCATTCCACAAAATTACAGCAGAAGGATGGGGTTACATTAGTTAAGAATTTTCCTTTTTGAGGGTTCCTGTTAAGTTCTCAATCATTCTGTTGTTTTTTGCTTTTCCTTGTGTGATTACTCTGCAATTTTAAAGTATAATATAACCAGTTATCTAATTTAGACTGTACTAGGGAAGTTTGTGCCCATTACAGTCTTTGAAATGCACTGGTAGAACGATTGTGCTGTTGCCGTCAGTTTGAGTTGGGTTTGTCTTTCCTGCTGGAAGAGTATTAGTTTCTCTCATTACCTCTGGATGACTGACATTATGGGCAGTATTTGCTATATTCTCCCACATTGGAGCCTATTAAACAAGTGTTTGATCCACAGATTTTGGATACAGGATGCTGCAACAGCTCCAATGAGGCCCTTTGGGTGTATCCTGACAATGCCTGCTTGGGGAGCCATTAGACTGTTGAATATTAATGTGATACACTGTAATGGTTCCTTGGATGCAGTTAGAGCATGTTACGTTAATGTGAACTTAGGGATTCTTTAATTGACTGATGAAGGAGAATGATTACTTAGCACACTAAATATCTAGATGCAGTTGTTGATTATGCATCCATTCTGTGCATAGTGTCATCATTTATAGGGGGTTAAATCATGCAGCCTGTTTTTTTCCAGTGTTCTGAAAGCAGTTTTGTGGAGTTCAGGTTATATATATATTTTTCAAGCTGAAAGATGGGTCAGTCACTGGGTTTATTACTTGAAGACTCGTGACTGTTTACATCCTCTGTGGCCTGTAGCTCAGCTGTACCTCTAGGTATGTTTCGACAGTACAAATGGATTGATGAAAGAGCTTTTTGCTTTCAAAATGGGGCTACGCCTGCTTCCACATCTCCCCTCTCCCGCGGGCTCCTGCCACCTCTCCTGTGCTGACTCTGGCTCTTGTCCGACTCCTCACTGACACCTGCAGCCACATTTGCCTGATTGCCTTGCAGGGTCCTCTGCACTATTCGCGGGACTCCTTGGCTCTGTCACTTTTTCTATTCTTTGGCTTAACTTTTGTTTTCCTTTCTGCTAGAAACACCACCAAATAAATTTGTGATTTCCCTGATGGTCATCCTTCCCTATCTAGCAAGTATCTCACACCCCTGATCCATTTGCTTCTTTTCCTGATTCTGTCTGATTTCTTTCTGCCCTTTTCTGACTTTGGTCTTCCTTAATTCTTCTCTGTTATCTTTCCAGCTGCTTTTCTGAGACCCCAGGGAAAGACATCATCTCCTGTCCTGTGCCACAGTACTGTCTGCTTTCTTGCAGCAAGTCCCTCCCCTGATGAGCTAGATCTCTGAAGCATATGATTACGGTTATGCATTTGTCCTGACCTACTCTCCATTTCATTCATTTCCCACACTGATGACTTTCCTCCCAGCCCTTGACAAAACAGGCTGAACAGCTGTATGAGGATGGAAAAGAATTTTTTCCTTTTCACACCTTTAGTAATAAGAACAAAAGAACAATATGTTGGGTCTTTACAAGAAAACATGAAAACGAAACAAATTTCATCATGGTTTTAATTTTTCCTCCCCCTGCTCCGTTCCCTTTTAAATCAGAAAAAAAATAGGAGAGGGGAAAATTAACCAAAAGAATGTCACAAGACTTTTAAACCTCACCCTTCTTTACAATGAAAATGTCTTAAAACAATGCTTGATGTTGTTTGTAATAACTGAGCCACTTTCATCCTTTCTTCCTTATTTTTTTTTTTAAAAAAACCATCTCATCGTCTTTCTCCTTCAGGGCTGGCTGCTCTGCTTGATCCTCACCACCCGTGGCATTAGGTGGTGGCTGCTGGAGCTCTGAGGGACTCCCTGGCAGACCTAGCTCTCAGACCCCTGCCTGCAGAGAGAAAAGTATCTGTCATTTTTATTCTTCAAAAGCTGGACTTTTAGTAAGTCTTCCTTGGCTTAGTATCTTCTGTTTAGTATGTTACCTGACTTGCCTAGCTACGGACACATTCAAGGAAATTTCTGCAGCTTTCTTCAATTTTTGCTACTGTTGCTGGGACCTTTTATCTAAGCCCCAATGATAAATCTTTTCCCAATATGTTCTTGATTATCCTTGTGACACTCCCTGACACCATCCTCAAATACTCATGGTGAAACTTCTGTCTTTTGGTCTTTGGCTTCCTGGCTGACTTACAATAGATATACCACAAACCTGAGTCTGTTCTGGGTTTAAATATTATTTTACATTCCTCTGTTACAATTCTATTACATTTTTAATTACCTTTCTTATTAAAAAATATAGAAATATTGAATTTACCTCTTATTCTGTTTCCACAAGTGGTTATATTTTTAAATTCTTTCACAGTAGTTTAGGAATGCAAGTGTTACTGTTAACATTGCTGTTATTTTAGGGCCACCGAGACATAGTAAATTTTTACTACGCATCAGTGAAACATAAGGACAGCTTGTAGTGTTTTGCATGATCAAGGCAAATGGTTTAGCTAATATTAGACAACTTTTCAGTTTAACAAGAACTAGGTGTTAATATGTCACCAAATAGTTTTCCAATGAGAACTTTTCCTTTCTGTGTAGGACAGAAGCAAAAGCTGAAATATCAGAATTTCTCCGAGGAGTGAAATTTCACTTTTAGCTTTGCTATAGTTCAGAACTTTTGGCTCCTAGTTTAGTAATCTGTCCGTGAGTATATTCCATAAAATGCTCGGTCAGCTTCAAGACAAGCTCATCATGGATGTTTCCCCTCAAGCTAATCCCCCGGATAATGAGGGTCAAGAGACTTTCAATTCACTTGTGAACAAATATCTTCTCCCCTCTGCCCTTCTGCCTTTATACCTTCTAACTCTAACTTACTATTTTCATATGAGATTCAGGTACAACTCCTAATGAAAGCAGGGCAGAGATCACAGGTAAGTGAAACCACTTAGTATTTTCAGAGAAAATACTCTCAGTGAGAAATCCAGCATATGTTTTAAAATAATGATTAGTTTTCATTATTCAGGCCACTCACTGATTCTCGAGCTTTTGCTTTATGCATTTAAAAAAAAAAAAAAAAATAATCTTGCTTTACTCACCTGTGTGTAAGGCTTAAGAGGCAAATAGACCTAATCAGCTGGTGTTAAGGAGGAGAGATAGTGCAGTGAATGGAACATTGGGTCAGTTTCAGAGCAAGTAAATGGATTTAATTCCTGGAATTAATAAACTTAGGACTCGACTGTCTTATTCCAGTTGTCTGTTGTTTGTGAAAATTAATAGCTGAAAATCTGCTAGAGAGTGGAGGGGGTTTTGTGTTGTTCTCCTTCCCTGCCCCCTGAAAAATCATCCTGGTTCCCCTCATATGCTAGAGCAATAAATTTCCAGTAGCCCTGGTGACAAGATAGGCTACAGTTCTGGGGGGAAAAAAAAAAAAAAAAAAAAAAAAAAAAAAGTGAGGCTCAGGCCAGTGTTAGCCTTCTTCCTTGGGGCAAGGATATGAGAATTAGTTCATGTGTCAGGAAGCGCATGAGAGTAGGAGTTGTAAGTCATGCTGCTTTTCCTCTTGTCTCTAATGTGGGTGCCCCGGGGTTATGGCCACTTGGGGAATGCTTATTGCAAATATCAAGCAGCCCATCCTCTTCCAAAACAGTGAGCAGTCAAAAAGACTGTAATTTTCTCTCATTGAGAACAACCTCCTCTTCCAAAACCAAGTTCTTTTATCTTTTTGAAAACAAATGAAAATTAGAAGCTTGGACCTTAGCTGATGTGAATTAGCAGACAACGGATGATGCTGGCACCTGGGACCTGAGCTTAGGTCTGTATGTAACAGTGTAAATAAAGGATGGGAAGGCACATTCCTGTATGGATGGCTTGGCAGATCTGCAACTGAATCCATGCATACCAGAAGAAATGCAGATAAACAGAGCACTGAGAAGATTTGTACCAGTCAGGTAATCCAAATAATTCAGAAGGAAAAGTTTTGTTGAGATAATGTCTATTAGAGTGCTAACTCCTTCATGGTCTATGGGGACCTGCACACAAAAACCCCAAAAGCAAAGAGTTTTGGGACACACAAGTTCCTTTCTGCTGCTGAAAATGTACCCTGAATTGTTCTCAAATGCTTAATTAAGGTTTACATATAGCTCGAAGCACAGAGAAGTGTAAATGAAATAATGAATCTGCCTTTATTTTAATCCAAATATGAATTTGATATCCACCTTAAAAGCTGTTCAAGTTGCTGAGAAAAGCTAAAATATATGTGTTTGGGAAAAGTCTGTGCTGTAATTTTCACAGAAAATCTTTTCTAAGGATTTCAGTGCATCTTCTCTCTTTGTTCACTATGCAGCAACTTCTGGTGTCAATTGTTGAGGGAACCTTACCCAAAATTTGTTACCTAGAATCAAAAGGATTGCAAAAGGACTCCAAGACTTAAAGACTGAAGCTAATGTTTTTTAAGGCTTAGAGCTGATTAGTGTGCAATAGTCAGAGCTAGAGCAAAGACACACTATGAATAAAACTTATATGGCCAAGAAAGAATATTTTACCTTTCTTTGTCTACCAGTTTTTTGAATTTTATACACATTCAAGTGTATTCAAAAAATCTAAAAATTTTTTGCATAATTTTGGGGATAATGAAATCTGTATACAAGTGAGACCTGCAGGTATTAAGGTAATGGTAAATCACAAGAAAATCCCAAAGAAACTGTTTCTGGAAATAAAAAAACCCACCTGAAATAAGAAAATTATTTCCTTTTCCAATTACTATTTAGCCTTTTTTTTTTTTTTTTTTTTTTTTTTTTGGAGTAACTAATTTTAAATTGTCAGTTTCTTCTTTACTGCCCCAAAACTATTGATTTTATTTGGGTTTTAGAATTTATAGAAGTAAATATCAACAGAGCAATTTAGGAACTTTAGGGAAATGAGTACCTCATAAATGCTGGGATAAAACCGAGTCCTTTTAAAGGCATAACTGTTTCACAGACAGCTATGAAAGATTTGACAGTATGTGGTGTTATCAGTTGTGACAGGGAAGAAATCTCTCGCAAGGCAGAGCAGAAGTGAGTGAGATCCCGGACATATGTCTGAATTCCAAAGAGAGGATGCATAACTTTAAAAACTACATGGCTTTAAGTGATGTAGAGAATCTGTTAGTAGTATTTACAGTATAAACCAGAAAGTTAATAAAATGTATTTCTCTTGGGTCTGGTAAAGTTTATGCAGAATTTAAAATTTGCTGTTTCAGGTTTAAAATAAAAAAAAAAAAAAAAAAAAGTTTCCAAGCTTCCTAACCACTCTTTCTTCTGGTAACACCTTTTGTGTGACACCTCGGCTTTAACATTTACATTGATAATGTTTCCCCTCTCTTCCCTCACACACACACAGAGGATATATTGCATGTGGAAGAAGTGACCGAAGGTCATCCAGTGATACAAAAAAAAAAAAAAAATTCATAGGGAAACAGAGGAAGGGACTGGAGAATTACTGAAGGTAAAGTCTTTAAAGATTTTTTCATCAGTTTCCTCAGAAATGGATAAGTGATGTCAGTTGAAACTTTTCATAAATTTTTAATCTAAAAGAAGACATCCAGCTTGAATACTCAAATGTGGCAAAGATAAACACCTGAAAGCAAAGTTCTACAATGGGAATTGTCAGGCAACCTAATTGTAAGTCTTGTGAATGACAAAAACTAGAGTAATTAAACTCTGAATCCATAACTTCACTAAGAATAAGCCACCTGGCAAAATTATTCTGTGTAAAATTTTTAATCTCAAATTGAATAAACTATATCAGTTTGCTCATAAAGAAACAGCTGAGGTATTACTAAGCCCATTGTCCTCATAGCACCACTTAGGAATATTTTGTATGCTGACATCTGCATGGTGTTGGACACATTTTTAATTGCAGTCATAAAGAGATTAATATCCTACAGACAGGATATTTTTGAAGAGCTGAAAAGAAATCCTATATTTGCCTACAATACTCGGTCTCGCTAGTGGTGACAGCTAGGAAAGAAAAATTCAATTTTACAGTAACTTTTTCTCATAATTGATGAAAATATAAAGGGAAAGTAAAGTGACGGTGTATTGAAGAGTGACTCACACTAAAAGACAACAAACTCTTGCTGTTTTACCATTCACATGTGTTGCCTGTGCTGCATGAAGAAGTCTAGTGTCTGCTTCATGCTGTGGGAGTTACAGTTTTCAGGCTGCCTTAATCGACAATGAGGGTCTTTCCCAAATCAGGAAAAACTTTCGGTAACTGTTGTGGTGGTGCAGGTCTTCCAGTGTGCATTGGCAGTGTGAGGAGGGGGGACTGGAGCGAAAAAGATTCTCTGCTTTGGTCTAGCAGGATTTGAGAGGATCTGAGATACGCTGAGATGACTGGGGGGTGGGTGGGAGTGTGGGAGGGGGTGGGTGGGGAACTGTTCTAAAGCCATCTATGTTATTCCCAGAAGATATGCTGGCAGCTACTTTGCTGTACTTGGGCGTCTAGTCCGGTAGTTACAACCCAGATCCCATTTCAGAGCACTGTTAATATTAGCAGCAGAAACACCAGGATGCACAGGAACAGAAAAGTTAAAAGAGAACCAAATCCACAGAACTAAAAGGTGACTGGAAAAGCAGATTGCATTTCTTCCAGCAAGGATGACACAAGTGAGCAATTTCTTCATCAGCCAGTCATGCGGCAGCCCAGAGGAACTCTTGAAGCTGGGACAGCAAAGGCTTACAGAGCCTGTCAAGAAACTAAATGCTGCTACAGGAAAAATATTTCTTTAAAAACTGAAATTCAAGTCCTCTGAAAGCAATTCCTTTGCTTTGGCTCAGGGATTCGACCCAGATGCGTAAATGTTACTGACAATAAAGAACATTCAATATTTTGCTGTCAAGTGTTACTTGGCTTTTTGAAAAAAAGAGCTTGATACTTAAAATATTATGGGGGTTACTCTGAAAATGAAACAAAAGAAAAAAAATCCCCTTAAATAAAGTAATGAGGCACAGCAGTAGCTTGGGTCTGCTCGGAGGCCTGTAATGTGAGGAAGGAGAATGAGCAGGCAGCATATTGAGCAGCGTCTTCACATAGCTGCCTTAAGGTGTAGAGATAAGGGGCCTCATTCATTCAGTCTTCAGATTTAAACAGAGCCCACAATGCTGCTGCATTTTCGGCTGCTCAGCCCTGCCTCCCAAAAAGAATAAAGCTGCAATTATTTTAAAGAAAGGCAAACTGGTAGATGTTGTAAATGATTTTCAGCAGACAAACTTGGAGTATGGGATCCAAGTATCATGTTGCTTGTGAGCTGTAGAAAAAAGAGGCCAGGTGTTATCAGGTTTTTGGAGGGAATTACCCTCTTTCAGCATTTCTGTTTTCCTGAAGTCCTGAATCAGGAAAAAATCAATTTGGGTGTAGGAAAAGAATGAGAACAGGCTGTAATTTACAGTTGAGGTATAAATATCTACCCTCCCAGCTCTGAGCCAATTACAGTGTTTTGACTTTTTTCATTAGAAATTGCATTTTTCATGTAAAATTTGATTGAAGTCAGCTCCCTTAAAAGATGAGGGTGGGGAAGTAAGTTACATAACACAGAAATTAAAGCAACCTTTCTCTTTCATGTCTAGAATGAAATATTTTGAGTTGACCCGAAATACATTTTTCTAGATTTTTTTTCCTACATTCCTTCCTCCCTATACAGTTTTTTTTACTTGAACCATTGTCCTCTCATCAACCATTTAAAATTCAGATTTAACCTCAAAACTGAAACACATTGTGTTATAACAGCCTTAAAATAAAAGTTTGTTTTATCTTTCTTAGGCCACTGCCCAAGATCATCATTTCTGCCACTGTGATACACTGCAAATACTGCAATGAAGAACAGAGAAGGATCCAGCTGCAGAGAAACAGTTTCATGAAGATGAGCTCTGTTTCAAATAGCATACAAAATGTGGTTTACATTGTACTGAAAGAGAGTTGAATTAAAGGAGAACACTTGTTGGACACCCTGCAAGGCTTAGTTTAACCTGAACTGACCTGAACTTTTTTGTTCTGACCCTTACAAACTTCCATTGGAATGACAAGAGTGTTCTGAAATGCTGAAATTCAGCATGTCATTCTCAGCATGCTGAAACAAAGTATTTTAACACTGTCAAAATATCTTCTCATTATTTTTTTCTCAAAAATATTTGTGGAATTTGACCTTAACATTAGCCAGTAGTGATGTTCTCACATTCATAGGTAAGGCCTGTTTATATTAGTCATTGAATTGTTGCCCCAGTTTAGTTCATGACATCAGCAATAACATCATAAGAACAGAAAATAAAGGACATCACATTTAGGGGAAAAATGAGAGGTCATGTGTCAGCTGAACAAGTAGAGGCATGGAGAAGTACATTCATGGATACCCTTGATGCTGAAGTTGTCCTCCAGCGTCTTACTGCAGGCTGGAGATCTGGCAGGTGTTACTGACGGCCGCTGAGGGACGTTTCCTCGACCCCGGGGCTGTTCTCTGCCTGGCCCGGGCGGTTCAGGTGGAGGTCTGGTCCGTCACTTTCCATGCGTCTTGGTTGTGCTGGGGAGATCAGGTACAGTGTCCCAGCTGCCCGTTTGTAGTTTTACTACACTCTTGTGTGAGGCATGTCTTGGTTTTATTCAGTTAATGTACACCTTGGGCCAGTTAAGGAAAACGTGAATGAAAATTTGTTCAGAATATCCAGAAGAGATAGTATGTTTTAGTACGTGTTTACTTTCATGCTTTGGGTTAAGTTTAAGTTCCTTACCCTGGAGACAATCCAGTCATCCTGTTAATGTGGATAAACATTGCATACCTTCTGGATATTGGCAGAAAACAGACGTGGCAGCAATTAGCTGCTTTGGGGTGGTAGGGGATAATGGAGGCAGCCACCTCCTCTTAGACGTACCGTAAGGTATAGGATTATAGCACAAGGCAAAATGCAGCTGGTCATTGCAGCATGACAGATTTGTATCAGGAGTCCTTCAGTGTTATTGATTACCCACTGGAGACCTTACAGGAGATTTGACTCAGGTATTTATCTAATGAAATCAGCTTTGGACCACTGTCATGTTTTTCAACTCCAATGTGACTGATCTGCAACACCTGAAAAAATTCAGAGGCCTCAATACAACAAGGTAAAACTGCATCTCCCGAAATTTATGAGATAGATTGAAACCTGTTATAATTCCACAGAAATTAATACAAATACACTACAGGATAACTTGACCTATAGGTCAAATGTATAGGTCCTGTAAGCAACTTCTGAATAGCATCCTCCTGAATTTATAAGTAATGCATTTAATTATCCTCATTACAATAAATAAAAATTACATCTATCAGGAATGAGCAGTGTGTTTGAGAGCCTTTCTTTCTCATCTGAAAAGTGGCAGTGGTACAGGTATCTTCAAAATTTTTCAAATCCAGGTAAGTACATTTGGTACTTACTTGGGTGAGCTTCAGTAAACAGATGTCCTCAAGAGAGGTATTTTTCTTTTGGGGATATTCTTGCTCGATAGCTACCAGTGTAGCTCCCACAGCTGACTCAAGAGCGATTACTTTGGCTGCATCTGTGATAAAACCCCGGCCTTTGATTTATTGTGCAATCTCTGGTTATTTATCAGAAGGTCAAGCTCACTTGTCTCTTGAAGAATATGATGGTGGATAGAGAAAAGCACGTTGTTAAGTCTTGGCATACAATGAAACCGATCTATTTTTCCTCTTTTTGTGTTATTAATGAAAGGGAGACAATCTTATCTAGTTAATGCATTCATTTGGCTTAATCCTAGTTTTTTTTATGATCATCATACAAAAAGAGACCATGGTTGGTGCTTACAAAAAATGCAGCATTTGGCTATTAAGAACTAAGAACAACTTTTTCACAGTTTTCTTGTTCTTCAGATTTGAAAATACAAGCCCAGCAGGGGGATATCAGAACATGCATATAGGAATATAAAGCATAGAAAAATCTTCACAGTTCTACTGGTTGGTTTTTGTCTTGTTTTGTTTTTTAACTGCTGTGTTTTTGTACAGAGGTGCTTGATATCTGGAATCACTATGTGACCTAGGATAGTTACACCTGGGGAAAAATTAGGATTGCAATTGAAAATAAGAACTAAATAATGACGGTGGTTTCTAATCATACATGATCATTCTGTTTTAATAGTATTGAAAATATTTTAACTAAACTATTTGAATTTCATTTAGCTTTTATGTGATAATAATGAATTTGTATGTATTATAAATATACACACACATACTCTTAAACATAGAAGCTATCAGTCCAAAGAAAAGAATCTGAAAAATTAAAAATGTTAGGTTTGTGACACAAAGTTACACTTTAGTACTTTTTTTGAAATTAATATTTCTGAAAAAAATAGAAGTTTTTGCTTTGAAAAAATACAGGTTTTTGAAAGACTTCTTTGCTTGATCTTTTTGGCTGAGAAAGGAGGAAACAGGGAGGGAAATTCATAGCCATGCTATTGAATGGGAACAGTTCCATTTTTCCTCTATTTTGAAGCTAGATTGGTGAGGATCTTGTGAACCATAAGGAGAATCTGAGACAATGCTGCAAGCATTTTCTTTTTTCATCTTCTGAGGGATGACTGAATAGCCACTGAATGGCAGAAACTTTCTGCTCAGCTGCTAGACTTGGCCACAAGATTCTTGCTGGCAAGGGACAGCTCTCCAGTGCGTTTCTAATGGCAGTTAGTGGCCCCCAGCCAAAGGCAGGAACTCTACTGGGTAATGCTCTCCAACGTGTTGCTTATCCAGTTATTCCTCCTTTGGCTTTTCATATCTTTTGCAAAACACTTCTCTGTTGTGCCAGAAGTCTGTGCAATGTTTTCCTGTTTTGAACATGGCTGTCATGAGCTTAATAGTGCAGAAAGATCAGAGCGAATACAGAATAAATCTGCAGTGCCTAGTGAATAGGGAATTTTCCTGAGACTAATGCTACAGGGAAACACAGAAGTCGGTGAGGACAGCATATACCAGAGAGCTTGGATAACAGTAAAATGTAGGAAAAAAGTTAGGAAGAGGTGACCCTTTCTCTCTCTCCAGTAATCAATTAATCAATCAATCATTCAATCACCAAACCCTCTAAATTAAAATAGAATAAAAAGAAAAAAAGAAAAAAAAGAAAAAGATTGCTAATTAATTTCAAACCTAAGTAGTCAATTTAGACTGAACATTGGCAAAACTGTAACCCACCAATGTTTACTTGGGATTTAATAAGGCCATTATTATATATCAATTGAAGAATCACTGAGAGTAAACTGACTTTAATTGCATGGCATAAATCCATTTGCCACTTGCTATGTCCTTAGCTTCAAATTCAAAAACACCCTCCACTAAATGAAGAAATAAATTATATTCTTTATACCTTGCTACACAATTGATTCCAGTAATTTAAAACTCTAGTAGTAAATTAGATGTTAAGTTCTCAAACTAGTAATTAACAATCATAAATCTAGCTTAATGCTTTTCTTGTCTTTTTAGGTAGCAACTTAAATGTGTTGAAATGTCATTTTTAGTAGTACTAAGGGCAAAGATACAGTATAGGAGCTGATATACACTAGAGATGGGTTTTTCTGTGTTGTGATGTACAGGACTGGCTCTACCAGTTGTTTGTTCAGCCAGTTCTGCATTTTTATTGAGTTGCAGAATTATGAAAATGCAACCTTCCATAGGGTGTATTTAGAGGAATTGCCTTGGAATTGGGGCATTCTAAAATGAGACTGTGTTATTAGGGAAAGCCTGATAAGGCACTGAATTAGTTCGACACTTTTCCTTGTCTGCTTGCAAGCAATATCTCCATCTTCTGTTAACAATTTCATAGAAGGAGATCTCTAGGCAAAAGGATAAAGTCTGATTCATTTTTCATGACAAGGATGATTAATGGGGAGGAAATTATTAGGAAATCTTCCAACCAGCTTCCAAGTCCTCTTTTTCTTAGTGCAAGACTTCATAGCACAATGTCAATTTTCGATCACATCTGGTTTTGCTCTCACTCCCTTTTAGAGACATCAAGATTCCTGCAGTGTCCTTCGACTCTGCTGTCTAGTGTGTACAGAAAGATGCAACTGAGCTGTGCATATTCATATCAGTCATCTTTTTGCCAGCTAAGTAGTGCGGCTAATCAGCATTGCAGAGATGGTCAATAGAAAGGGTAAATCTTTACCAAAGGTAAACCTAAACAGGAATCTAATTTATGTCCTTGGAATTGCTCTCTGGAGGTTATATTTTTTTCTACTGACTAAACAGAGATATTAGAAGAAAACTTAAGCAGGAAAGTTGATGATCAAAAGATGGGTGGTGTTAATATGCACAGCCCTACTCTGTGTATATGTGTGTGTGTAGATAAATTCTCATTTTCACTGAAGACTCAGCATGGAATTCTATTGTTAGTTTGCCACAAAGTTCATTCAGCCCTGCTTGTTATGGCCGTGTCACATACCCTGACATGAAGTCATTTGTGATCCACCTTAGCGCTCTTCCAGCTAAACAGGAGATAACACCTAACAAACAGCTTGCCAGGGATTTTCAGACTATTCAGAGCCCAATTGCAACTGAGAAAAGGACCCTGCAAGCAAAAAGGCAGGTAAAGTTCTGACAGAGCCCACAGTGTGTCTGTGATGTTACACACGGTTAACTTTCTCATGAACCTATTAAGCTATAGCTTTCACCCCAATTGAACATTGTAGGAAACAGCTCCTCCCTGGGGCACCATGCTGTGAGATGCTGGAGTCAGAAGGAACAGTTTTGTTAGGGGTGCACTCTGCAAAGACTTTTTTTTTTTTTTTTTTTTTTCTGTAGAAGTATGTAATGATGCTCATTGGAGATTTTGTGAAGCACACTTCAGGGTATGTTAAGTGAAAACTTAATTTTAAGAGAGTGCACCTTGAACTAGTGTCAAGGGGATTCTGGGGACAAAGTTGAGTAATGAAAAAAAGGCTTCTCCTGGGTAAGTAAGGCAATAGGCCAACACTCTGGAGACCTGTGCTTTTTTTGCATGCAGCAATTGAAACAGATATTTGGTAAAAAATCAGTTTTCATCTCCCTTTAGAGAAATGAAGCAAAGATCTCTTACCTGGAAAGTTTTTTATTGCCATGTAATGATTTTTAAATGTACCTATCAAGCCACTGTGTCCTCTACCACCAAGCTTTTGTCAATCTGTAGCTTAATAATGCACATTATTTCACAACTTATTTACTGCATTGTAAGGTAAATGAGCTCAATTGTAGAGTAATAAGCTCTTCTGATTTAGAGGGATTTATGTTAACATGCATAGCCAGGGAGACTTGGCAGGGTAAAACACTTCATTTTTCCTTTGCCCAATTAAAAATGCTGATGCTTATTACGTTTTAAAGAATTTTTTTGTATGAAGGGCCTTTTTATCATTTGTGTAGGTATTAAAATTTTGGAGAAAAAATCTTCCAGGGATTATTTTGGTATATATTCATTGTAGCAGCCAAGTTTCTTGTATAGTTTATAAGAAGCATTGTGTTGGGCAGAGAATAAGGCAGCTTGTATAGAATTAATGAACTAGAAATACTAATGGAAGGAATGTTTACCTTATACTTTGTAAAAGAGAAAAAGAATAACCTTTGCTAGGAAAATAGTCTATTAAAAATTATTTAATCTTACCTAATCTTAATAACTTGATATTGTTATAGTGCTCTTTCATGACATTGTGGGACATGGAATCGTGTTCCAAAATTTAACTCTGAATTTAGAAATATTTTCTTGCATTTTCATTTGAATTTGGCTCACTTTGTGCTTGAATTTTAGATATTGGTATAGCAATAGACATGAAGCTTTTGGAGTTCATTAAAACTTCAACTTCTTTTCAGACCAATCATGACAACCGTTTACTACACTGCTTACTTTAAGCCATAAAGATTAGCACTTAATTCCATACTGTGGTATGGCACACTCCTTTTGAAATACATGTCAGCATACCATTACTAAAACCTGGACAGCCTTAGAGTTGTTTGAAGGAAGGTATTTTTTACAATGAGGGTGGTGAAGCACTGGCACAGGTTGCCCAGAGAGGTGGTGGATGCCCCATCCCCGGAAATATTCAGGGTCAGGCTGGACGGGGCTCTGAGCAACCTGATCTAGTTGCAGATGTCCCTGCTCACTGCAGGGGGTTGGACTGGATGGCCTTTAGAGGTCCCTTCCCACCCAAACCATTCTATTATTAGCCTATCTAACTTTTTTGGCTAACTTTTTTCCCCCCTTCAAATCTGATTTAAGTCCTCATATGACTAGAATAATAGTGTCTGGTCATGGTACATGAAGCACTACCTATAAAATGGGAAAGAATTATGCTTCAATTTCATGGGGTCAAGGCTCTTTAGTTGTTTTCTAGCTCCCTTGGAGAAACATGGACTATTATTTTCTCTTTACATTGTCTATTTTAGCTAACTGCTGCCTTTATTGAAGAGGTTCTACCACATATGCTTCTTGTTTAAGAAGCTGTCATCTGTGGCACTAGATTTCTGAAGAGAAACATGCTGACTATGTGGAAACAAAGCTGGAGTGAAAATAACAACAGAGATAAATGAATTAGCAGAAAGAAATGACAGTGACTTTGGTGGGCTTGTCTTGTAAAAAGGAGCCAATTCAAGAGTGCTGCCTTCTTGTGTAAAAAATGGGAGGAGACCCTCTTCCATTAGTGTTTTTATGTTTGAACAAAAGCAATCCTTGATGCTACAGGAGCTCTCAGATCAAAATTTCCTTGGCCAGCATTATTGCTATAAAATAAGTTTGCTTAAAGGTGGTCTTAGTGTTCTGCTTTGACTTTCTAGGTCTTAAATGAAAAGAAATTAATTCCCTGTAAGATGGGTGCTGATGAACTATTGCTAACTTTGCTGATGAGCATGGTTTTAATTGCTCTCCAATGCCTTGAATTTAGCCAGATAAGGAGCAATGTGGCTGCTCCTCTGAACCTTATGCTTTGTTACTGCCTGATCACTGCAGATCTTTGAACTGTTTTCCTGACACTGCCCAGTTTCCCCATGACTCCTCTCTCATCTATCACGCTGTAACTGTCTTAGAATTTGTATTTTACCAAAATTTAAGTAGGAGGAAAAAACCTCTTTTTCCCCCATGGGATATTCTATGTTGAATTTTCAATTTGATGTTTCAGTAAAATATTAATATAAGGAGAATAGAGGTGAGGAGAGAGGAGGAAAGGGAAATCCCTTAGCAGTAGAGTTCCTGTGCTCCCTGAGAGTATAATGAAGAAATAACAGCTTATGCATCAAAGGAGAACAGAATATCAAAGGGTTGGTTCTGTTTGCAGTCATGTTTTCTATCTGATGATTCTCAGCCACATGGCTGAGACTCACTGCAGAGACAACACAGGGGAAAAGATCAACTGGGCCCTGCAGGTCAAACCTCTGTGACACAGAACAGCATGAGATTACTAGAGTAATTGCTTAATTTCCCCTAGTTGTATATTGTCCTTTTCATTTCAGAAAAAAAACAACAAAAGAATCTTCTTTACAGGAAATAGAAAAGAGCATGTTGTTTTTAATAAATATTTCATTGTATTCTTGAAGAAAGAAATGTTTAATGAGGCAAAAAGGAAAGGAGATTCCTAGATAACTGCTTATAATGGGGAAAAGGAGTGAAAAAAAAAAAAAAGGAGAAAAAAGAAGGTGATAACCTTTCAGGCAATATTGGAAATATTGGCAAATGGCAGGTTTTACTAGAAAATACAGAATGAAGCAAAACCAGTAGACCAATGAATGTGTTTCTATAACATGAGTAACTTGCCTGCTTAAATATAATTTAGGCCACATACCTAATAAATTTCAGAAAGATAAAATATGACATGAGCATTCGTGGTTTGGCCATAATTCCATCTCATGAATTTAAACATGAGAACAAAGTAAGTTCATCACAACATAAACAATACCAAATTTTTTATTGGATTAGAATTAAAGAAGATTAAAATTACATTTTTCTTATAGAGAAATTCCACGATCTTTCTTCAGGATAGCATCTCCCTCATTTTCTTTTCAAACATCTGCTCTTGCCTCTGACAAGTGCATCTCTGTGAATGCTTACTCTCAGCCAATACAATTCCTGCGTTTTAAAAAACCACAAAAAACTACCAGCGAGCAAGGTGTTATGGTTTTCCTGGCAGCTTTGTGATTTGTTTTCATTAACATTAAACGACTCAGGTGATTTTTTTCTTTTCGCTATCCTCTCTTAAAGCCATTGTACTTAAGCTATTTTCAAGTATGTGCATCAAGTGGCTTGCAATTCTTCTAGGATTCTGAGCTGAGATTATGAAACACCACAAGATGAAACTCATTTGTCAAATCAATGACTTCAAAATTAGATCAAGAAATGGTTTAAAATAATTTATTCCTAATAAAATGAGATGAATGTTCCTTGCTTAATGTATACATTTTCAACTTTTAAGAATAAATAATATTTGCAGATAATTGCACCAGAGTAAAACTTGTGAAAGACTATAGCATGTATTTTTCATAGCCTGGCTTTTACAAGAAATACTTCTTTTTGGTGAAAAAATGCTTTTCAGTGTTTCTGATCATTTATAGATTATGGTTTATATTAGTTTATATGGGAAATATTTAATGATTTTCCTGAATAGAATATAATGAAAATAAGAAGATGAAATCAGACAGTTGGAGAAAGGCCTCTGTCAAATCAAGATCTGATTTTTTACTTTTCTTATTTTATATATGAATGCTAAAAGTTGACAAGGTGAACTAGCTGCTCCCTCCAGCCTTGATTCAAATAGAGATTCTTACACAGAGAGAGGTGTGAAAATGCTAACCCAAATTTGGCTGATTTGTTTTGTTTGTTAATCTGAGTAACTGAAAATTGATATGTAATATGATAGCCATGTATTTTTATGTCTGCATGTCTGCAAACCTCTTGTTCAAAAAGCTGTTCAGTTGTTACTCAGCTGACAAAATGGCTCCTTGCGACATAGACAAATAGCTAAATTCTGCCAACAAATCTAAGAAGAAACATCAGAATACAGCAAATATGGACCAGTACTGATTTTTATGAGACTGACTCAATGCCTCTTCAGGTCAATAGAAAGTCACTGATTCATTTTTTAATGGGCTTTTAAAATCCTTTATGATTTATTGATAACCACAGAAAAAATACTATATTTTAAGCACCTCTTTCCACTGAAGTAGTTGCACTATGTGACATGGTGGGATTCAGTTGCTTAAATATTGTGTTTGATGTCACTGCAATGGCTTTAAAGCATCCTGCTTGTCCTTCAGCCTCCACTCTGGCAAGCCATGTGTCTCTCTCAAATCCCCTGTCGGGCCTCCACTGAAGTCAAATGATTCCAGTTATTTTCAAATGGATCTTATGCTTTAGGAACTGAATTATGGTCTGACTGTCTGAGCGATTGTTATTATTGCCAATAAAGAAGAATGCATTTTATTATTAAAAAAACCAAACAAAACCCCACACAACGAAATAAGGACTGTTCTAGCTTTCTGTCTGCATCTAACTTAAATTCAATTTACCCTGCTACGGAAATACCTTTCTGTAACCTGAAGACATGTTTGCAATAATTTGCAATTATAGTAGAATGTATGGTCCTGCAAATATAGACAACATGGCAGTTTATTGGACTTAGATAGCTCTTATTCTGACTTTGCTCAAGCTTCTTTTTAATGAAAGCCCATGAATAACAATTATTTTCAAACAGAATGTCAAAGTGTTGTATTGTAACAACTTTTCACCCTTCTTGCCTGTAAATAAGAATAAGATTACCATTGAGGTGTAAAGTTTAAATACTCCTTCTGATATAGCTGGGTGGAAGTATCACAATTTCAATGTTAGAAAAGTGTGATGAGTTGGGGCTAATTCTTTGACATGCCAGTGATTGTCAACCCTTGCAGTCAATGTAAGGGGAAGGCAGAAAATGGTCTGCGCTTTTCAGCATTGAGACCTGGATTGCATGTGTTGCCTGTGTGCCTGTGACCTGTTTGTAGAGAGATAGACCCATGGTTTTCCTGTTATGCCAAGAGAAAATAGAGAACGTAACTTCCAAATCAATTACAAACTCTTAAGTATGAAATAAACACCTTAAAATTACTTATGTATATTTTGATAGCCCTTTATCCTGACTCTGCTATCAACTGGGGAGAATTCCCTGAATTCAGTGCAACAAAGAAGGTTTAAAATTGGTGTCTGTAGTGAAGAAGAGCAATAAATAGCAATGAAGGAAAGGCTTGAGGTTAGACAAGTGTTTATTTTAACTATAAGTTTTGAACAAGCCTATCTCCTTTCTAGTCTTTCTGCTCTAGTGCTGAGCTATGAGTTTATTGAAGTGCATTTGAAAATGGAGGTCTGAAAGTGCAATTTGAAATGGAGGTCTGGTGCATCAGACATGGTGGTGGGGACCAGCAGGCTTAATTTCCCGAGCTGTAGCTTTCTCTTCTTCCCCAGTGGTATCCACTCCCCTTATCTCCATACTTCAAAGGAAAAGGATCATAAACTGAGGTGCAGTAACAAGAGAGAGGGTTTTTCTTTTTTGCTTTTAGTTTTTAATCCCTTTTGCCTTACAGTCAAGGAGATGGCTGCCTTCATTTTTTGCAAGAAAATAAAACTTCTGCTTGAACCCAAGAGACAAAAAGATTCACCTGGGTTACAGAATAAGAATGTACTGAACAAAATAATTGTCAGGGCAGACTGAAAAAGCCTTGTTTTTATTTTCCTACTGTATTTATGCAGAACTGTAAGGTTTGGTGGTATAGTGTTTTGGGGTTTTTTTTGTGGTTCTGGTTGGGGTTTTTTGGGGGGGTGGTGGTGGGGTTTTTTTGTTTGGTTTTGTTTCTTGTAAGCTATCATTTTTTTGGCACCCAAAGCCAATGGAAAAAAGTCATGTGTCCTCTTTCACTCAGTTCTTTCTTGGTTGTGATCTGGAAAAATTCCAACAGAAATCTGGAAGGAGGTGTATAAGATTTCTTCCAGTGGAAAAGGACCTGAAAGTGTTCATTGACAGCTGGCTGAACTGGCCAGCAGTGTGCCCAGATGGCCAAGAAGGCCAACGACATTCTGGCCTGCATCAGGAATAGTATAACCAGCAGGGCTAGAGACGTGATTGTCCCACTGTACCTGGCACTGGTGAGGCCACACCTCGAGTGCTGGGTTCAGTTTTGGGCACCGCAGTACGGGAAAGACGTTGAGATGCTGGGAAGGCCAACGAAGCTGGTGAAGGGTCTGGAGAACAAATCTTATGAGGAGCGGCTGAGGGAGCTGGGGTTGTTCAGTCTGGAGAAAAGGAGGCCGAGGGAAGACTTTATCACTCTCTACAATTACCTAAAAAGAGGTTGTAGCAAGGTGGGTGCTGGTCTCTTCTCCCAACTACCAAGCAATAGAATGAGAGGAAACAGCCTCAAGTTGCACCAGGGGAGGTTTAGATTAGATATTAGGAAACATATCTTCACCAGGAGCATTTTCGTGCGTTGTAACAGGCTGCCCAGGGAAATGGTGGAGTCACCATTCTTGGAGGTATTTAAAAGATGTTTAGATGTGGCTCTTAGGGACATGGTTTAGTGGTGGACTTGGCAGTGCTAGGTTAATGGGGGGACTTGATGATCTTAAAGCTTTTTTCCAACCTAAATGATTCTATGATTCTATGAGCTCTTAACAATAGGCCTTTATTGATGTGTATTTAACAACTGGAAAATATGGCAGCCAACTGATGGCCTTTACCCACTGCAATACCTACAGGAAGGGCAATGTAACCAGCGCACAAGTAATCCATGAGGTTTCTGCAGTGCACTGAGGACCACTTACTAACAGAGATGGAGAAACTGACAAAGGAAGATGCTCTGCTGGACTTCACACTTGCAAACAAGGAACAACTGGTCGAGAACGTGAAGGCTGGGGGCAGCCTCAGCTGTAGTGACCATAAGACGATGACATTCAGAATTCTGGTACAAGGATAACTTATTCTTGGTGGAATGGGACCAGGCTAAGCAGCAGTGTAACAAACTGGACATGCACAAGTCTGTACAGCATTCAAAATATGATGAAGTATGGACTAGAGAAACGGAGAGTGAGATGGACTGAAAACCAGATAAACTGTGGAGCTTAAAGGTCTGTGATCAGCTGTGCAAAGATGAGCTGGAAGCCAATCCCTAGCAGTGTTCCCAGGTGTCAATACTGAAGCAATACTGGTCAACACCTTAATGATGTGGACAATGGGACAGAGCGCACCCTCTGCTCTGATGACACAAAACGTGGAGGGGTGGTTGATATACTGGACGGCTGTGCTGCCATTCAGAGGGACCTTAAAAGGCTGGAGAATTGGTCAGAGAGGAACCTCAGGCAGCTCAACAAAGTTCTCCATCTGGGGAGGAATAACCCTCCCATGTAACTGTACACACTGATTCGATGGAAAGCAGATTTGCAGAAAAGGACCTGGGAGTCTGTCCTGGTGGACAGCAAGGTGAACATGAGCAGCAAAGGTGGCCAACTGTATCCTGGGTTACATTAGGTATAGCTTTGCCAGTAGGTTGAGGGAAGTGATCCTTCACCTCTACTTAGCACTGGTGAGACATATCTGGAGTGCTAGGTCCAGTTCTGGGCTCCTCAGTACAAGGCAGATATGGACTTCATGGAGTGAATCCAGTGAAAGGCCATGAAGATGATTAAGAGTCTTGGAGCGTCTGACATAGAAGGAAAGGCCAAGGGGAGCTGGGACTGAAACCTGTTTGTCTTTGCTCTTCGACTCCTCAGGAAGCTGTAGCCTGCTTCATGCTGTGCTCATTACCCCCTCCATTAGCTTCAGAGAGTCCTGAATAACGCACATAAGTGAAAGGTGAGTCTTTGTTCTTGTTTGTCCTTTCACGTGTCATTTGATCTGTTCGCTTTCTTATTGCTCACCTTGACCTAAGTCTTGCTGAAGACTTGATAGAAGTCTGGCTTTGGCACTCAGGGGAGTTGAAACTTTTTTAACACCTCTTTGAACCTGTACTCAGGAAAGGAGCTAAAAGTAAACAACTAAATTATGTTAAACAGCACCAGTGTGGCCTAGGGGAGGTCAGGTCAGGTCTTGGATGCTGATAAAAATGTACCGTGACAATATTTCTCTAACAACTCTGTTGAAAATACCACAGTTTAAGAGGCAGAAATGGCTTTGTTATCTTTGGCATTGCTTTATCTACACTTTGTTTTTCTCTGTTTTTCCTAAAGGAAACGGGATTTGACATCAGTAGCAATAAGTGGAGCACCACAGCAGATATCACACATTTCACTTCCTCCTCCGAAGTATCATCCATACCACCATTGAATGATGAGAAGGAAAGTCCTGTTCTGTCAGCTCTTAGCTTCAACATTTATAAGGAATCACAATGTACAGTTAAATGTAAAGCAGATTTAGTACTTTAATCATTGAAGCTTAGTGTAAGAATAGTAGATTTGTTGACTATGTTCCAAGTCATAAAGGAGATCAAAGTCTCTTAACCAACATTTTAACTGCCTAGACCTGTTGCATAATAACATAATCTAAGAACATAAGAACTGCTGCAATTTGATACTTAGCAAAGATTAAGAGTAAGGTAAGTTTATTTCTCTCCTGATATTCACCTGGGTTAGAAACTTGAGCTTGATGATGTTTCTGTGAATTTCTATGTATCACGCTCTCCCATTAACTTGCCTAGTGTCACTGTCAGGCTATAATGACTTTTATTATCCACTACATATTTGACAGGAGTTCCACATTTGTGCCTATTTTTTTTTTTTTTTCATCAGAATTAGTATAGTAGCACCATGCAAAGAGATACAGAATTTAAGGTGGAGAGAGCAAGGGAAGGGACAGATCACAGTGCCTGTGCAATGTGGGGATGCAGAATGATGAATAGCTTTTTTTTTCCAAAACAATTTCCACTAAAGTTTATTAATAATTTATTTAGTATGACTTTTTCTGTTTTGGGACACCACATCTTTTAAAAACGGAGTGGTTTTGGGGGTTTTTTGTTTGGTTGGTTGGTTTGGATTTTTATTTTTTCTCTTTTTCTTTTTTTTAACCTACTGTCTTAGTCAAGACTTCTCCAGGCTACAAATAAAGAAGGCAGGTGTGGATTTCCAGGCAGGTGAGTGCCAGTCAGTACAGCACATGCTTCTCCATTATGTGATATGAATATGTAGCTCCCACTGTCAGAGCTGAACTGATTCCTGGCCAAGGAATACCTAATCTGAAGTGTACTGGGTCAAATCTACCTTGATATCTCTGTAGTTGGAAGGGAGAGAACAGGGAAACCTGCTGAGCAGAATATACAAGGCATGCTTCCCCTTCAGCATTTCAGCTCATAACAAGAGATTGCTTTCAATGTTTATCTTCTATAAAGAAGATGTTGCTTGAGAGATCATTTCTCATTTTTAAAAAAGCCTGAAAGTCGTTGAAAAAGTTATTCACTGGAGTGTTTCTTATAGCTTAAGGGCTTGAAGCACTCAAGGCTGTCATCCATAATTTCTGGTAAGTAAGAATTATCAATTGTGTTTATTAAGAGCCTTCTGTCAAAGTGAACATTATATCACTAGAGGGCCAGAGCAAAGGTAAGAAAAGGTTAGTTACTGCATGAGAATTGAAATCTATATAGGAAGCATTATAATTGGTACCAAGGTCATGGTCTAGACATCAAATAATAGTTTCGGCCTCAGTGTTAAGCTGTGTCCTGGTTTCAGCCAGGACAGAGCTAGTTTTGTTTTCAGCAGCTCCTGTGTTTTGGATTTAGTATGTGAAACATAGTGATCGTGCACTGCTGTTGTTGGTTGCTGCTGTTGTTCATTGCTGCTGAAAGCTCAAGGGCATTTTGCAGGGCAGTTTCCCAGGTTTTGCTCATGTGCAGGTACAAAACCTGGGAGGGGCACAGCCAGAATGGTTGATCTAAACTGGCCAAGGAGAGTGTTCCATACCATAGTCGGCATGGCTGGAGTAAGGGAGGGTCGGCCAATGCCCCCTGGCTCTGGTTCCTTGTTTGGTTCATGTTCTGTTCATGTTCCCTTCTGTGTCGGTTGTCAGGTGGTGAGAAATTATGCATTGTTCATTTTATATATTCTATTATCCTTATACATGTTTATTATAATTAACGTATTTTTATCTTTTCCTTTGCTGTCCCGGTAAAGTGTGTTTATCTCAACCCACAAGCTCACTCTCTCTGATTCTCCTCCTCACCCCACTGTGTGTGTGTGTGGGGGGGGGGTGTGAGTAAGCAGCTGTGTAGTCTGGTTAACATTTGGGGTTAAACCACAACAAGCTGTTAGTCAAATTCTTTAATTGGCATTTACAGTGAGAGAGCTACTTTCTCAACATTTATATAACTTAGAGGGTAAAGTGTTTCTTAATATAACTTTGATTTTATAGTGATTTGAAGGTAGATTTACTTTGCATTTACCTGAATTTTATATCTGTATAAAAAATTATAAGTAACCTAATTTTTAAGGAAGAATAAAATTTAAAAAAATGGTCAGGGAACTGCCCTGTGTTAGTAAAATAACAGTAGAGCAATAACAGCAAAATGTTATTTTCAAGCTGAATCTGTTCCCTCACAGCTTTCAATGTAGTCCCACACATAGTTGTTGGCATGGCTGAAGAGTGGTGAAATAAAGGGAAGAAGGTGAAGGAGAGGAGGAAGTCTTTAAAATCTGCTCCAAATCATGGCTGAATAAACAGAGTGCTGTCTCACCCTAGCTAGCGTTGCAGATTAGCTGGGGCAGAGCTCTGAAGGAGAGTCCTCATGCTGTTTCCACTGCTTGCACTGGCCAAACACACAATCTCTCTGAGGCCAGGTTGAACTTCCCTTCAAAAACCCCCATTTAGGCTTTTCTAGGAATAGTTAGGATGCTTTATTTTGTAGCTGTTTCCTTCCTTTGTATAAGACGCTGACATCCATTCCTGTAGGCAGCCCGGGCTGTTTAGCAGTCTACCATCTTAGAAATATCAGTTTTGCAATATGTAGCCAGAAAAATAAGAGTGTTGGATAACCACGCCTGCTAGAAGTGCTTTACCCTGTTCAGCAGACCCGGTCACGAGCCGAGTGCCCATCTGACTGTGGAGTGCAGGAGCTGGCAGCGCTCAGCTGCCACCGAAGGAGAAAGCTCTCTCCTGGCAAAATCCTGGCAAAATGAAGCAGGAAGTGTGCTTCATCTACTTTTTCTTGTCCAAAGGAGGAGTGGCTTGGCCTAGATCACATAAGGGAACTTAAGTTCAGGATTTAATTGGTTAGAATGGGAATCAGTCAAGATTTATTTGAAAATTCATTCTGGAATAGCCTTGTCTCAAATTCACCTGGCCGAGCTCAGGTTCTACTGCACTATGCCAGCAAGCATCTCAATTTTTGACAGGGCTAACCAGCTGGCAGAGCTAGAAGCTAAGTGCTGCTTTGCCTATCTCCTCTCACCTGTCTCAGGTGCAGTAAATGCTCCTCTTCCTTGACTGAACAAGATGCAGTGGTGGCATGGCACCAAGGTGAAGACTTCTGTTAGAAGTTGTTGGTTTTGGCCACCTGGTTGAACTTACCATTCCCTCATCTGCTGTCATACTTGAATCTCCTGTTTTCTCAGTGCACTGCTGAATGCTCCAAAGCATTGGGTTTTTTTAAAAGAAAAGGCAGGACAGGGTTTCAAAAAGTAATTCATAGGTATGCAGAGGTTGAAACATGGCAAAAGATGTTAGCTCTGTCTCATAAAGCCACCAAGTTCAAACATATAAAGAAGCACACATGAAACCTGCAGACCAGAGATCGGCCAATTTACCTCTCTGTGCTCTGGAGCTAATCTGTGATGGCCAGATATTTGACATACAGGACCGACTGGTCTTATACAGAGTTCACAGATGTGTCTTACAGAACTCCTTTTGTAAGCTTTTGTAAGCTATAACTGAATGTTTCCCCTAATAAATAACTTTGGTATCACTTCAAGCCATTTGTCCAGAACAGCAGAGTAGGGCAAGGGCTGTGTTTTTAACTAGAGCTGGCTATCATTTCCGAACCATGTTGTGATGCAGAGGGAACATTGCACCCTCGTCCCTGTATTTGATTCCTCAGGAAAATCCCCTGGGATTATCAGTCAGATGAATGGTGATGGCCAGAGTTTATGTTAGATTTACATTGAAGATGCCTTCTTAGGACTTTCCAAACTATATAGCAATGCTGGAAGGAATTACTGCAACATTCCCTTGGCTAGAGATATTCCCTGCTAAAAGCATATATTGCATTTCAGGCAATTTTTCTTTCAGTGCTATCAAAGCACTACAGAAACTGCACCAAAGGTGAAGATCTGGCCCCTCAAAGTGCAATTTCTCTCATGCTGTTACTTGCCATACATTACACTGTCATCTGTCGGCCAAATGTATTCATGACACTTGAGAGATTTATTTAAACCATTTCTTCTAAGCCTGTTCTTTCCTATTCCATTGTATTAAAGCAATCAGCAGCAGCTTTACAGCTAGTTGGCTACCAGTCCTTGCTGGAGAGTGAATCACTCACAGTGACATCAGGGAGATTCCTAACTATCATCTCTGAGATATATTGATGTCATTACCAGAGGTGACACATGGCCACTTGGGAGAAGCAGTTTGAAAACAATGTATGTGCAGGTAGGTAGATGGAGGGAGACAAAACATTAGAATTAATTTTAAAGCTGAACTAGGTTTAATCTGTATGATTTTGTGCATGATGAATTGATCCTTTGTGGGGGCCCTGAGAGGAGCTCTGTGCTGCTTGAAATTCTTCCACTTTTGATTTCTGTGCCTTGTATCTTTAAATATCTAAAAAAGGTGCCAGACATATATTTTCCTCTTCACTGTCTGTCAAAGTCTTACTGACTTTGGGACTTGGGTGTAGAGTTGCCCAGAGAGGTGGTGGATGCCCCATCCCTGGAAATATTCAAGCCCAGGTTGGACGGGGCTCTGAGCAACCTGATCTGGGTAATGGTGTCCCCTGCTCACTGCAGGGGGGTTGGACTAGATGGGCTCTGGGGGTCCCTTCCAACGCAAAACATTCTATGGTTCTATGATCTGGTGATTAATGTAAATATCCCTTCATAAGCTGAAAAATACAGTGCAGACAGAGTTCCAACAAGTCCATGAATCTGCTGTGACTTTTTCTGAAGGCAGTCTATATCCTGAAAATACAGTGAAAATATGGCTCCTATAGCCATACAACTTACTATCTCTTCATAGGATAACATGGATTACATTCATGAACTTAGTTTCCTTAAACAAAAAATAAAAAAAAAAAAAAGAAAAGATTATTCTTTCTTTCTTTTACACCACAAGTCTGATCCTTACAATTGCTAGATAATTTGATCCTTTTATCATATGTCATTCATCCCAGTAGCTATAATGAATATTTAATACAAACAGCATCAAAGGTTAGATGCTTGTTAGAATTTTTTTTTTTTTTTTTTACACTGGAGCATATGGTAATGCATTTCAATGGCCTTCCAAAAGCTATTGTCAAGTTTATTTTAATATGTCTCTATTATTTGATGTGTTACATATATACAGTGCACTGAAAAAGTATTTCATCAGCCATAAGAGTGACTTCTTTCAAATGACAAAAGACAAAAAAAGGCTCAAGATACAGTATTTTTTAGTAAACAGACTTGTCCCTTTTAGAAATAGGTTTTTCAGCAACTGTATTCCCTCCAATTTCAAAGAAGCTCCGTGCTGGAAAGCCTCATGCCTCATTCCCCAAATGCTTGCAACAGTTCCAGTGTTTATTGGTCACAGCACGGCTCCTTAATTGGACTCACTTACTTAGGCTGCGGGAAAAGGCCAATACCAGTGCATGCAAATTAAGAAAAACCTTCCACAGATGCAGACGGTGTCAAACCCCTGACCTCCCAAAGTTAGGATCTGCAGATGTTTTGTAGCTCACACAGAGAATTCACATGATTGCATGGAGAGAAAAGAAATAAGACTGGTTGGTACTGCAGAACAGAAACCATCATCATAAAATAATATTTCTTACTTAGCACTTTTGTTCTCCAGAGAACACAGAAATGTTTTTCAAAATAAGGTGGTCATCATCCACTGGAGTAGAAGCCTTGTGCCGGGTTTAGATTAAATTTTCTGCTAAGTCTCTTTATAGGTGATCGTCTGTATTACATAAACTCAAAAGTTACCTTCTTCTTTGTGGTACAAAAGGTAAATGAACTGTGAGGTGCCCCTGGATAATTATGATCTGATATTATGTCTCTAGCATATGAAAAATAGCTTCACATCAGTATATTTATCTTGATTAGTATACAAATCCAAGAATCCTTTTCATATATTAATGAAGGGGCTGCATATTTTCTGTAATAATCTACGATATTTCATGGGTATTCATAGATATGGATGTGTTTTTTTTACTGTGGGAACATATATATTGATCCTTTTCTTTTCCTTTACAGGTATCCTAAACTGAGGTACCTATTTTCATACTTAGTGTCCTAAATTACCAATCCTAACGGTAAGCCTGATGAGTACCTCCACTTGCATTGATATAATTACTATAGCAAATTTGGCACATCCATCTTGGATCTAACTGTAAAGACTCTATACTAGGGAAAAATAAATTATGACATTACAAGGAGATTTATAGTCCCTTTCTGCCTCCTCTCATGGCTTGATAGCAGTGCCCTGCCACAGGGCAGACTGCAGATGTGTGCTGGATAAATTTTGCTCCTGCCTAAAGCTAACAGACTTCAGGAGGGTAGAATATTGACAGAGGAGAGCACCAGCAGTCATCACCAGCACAAGGTTAAGTTACTTGTCTTGCGTTGTTTCCAGAGTTGCAAAAAGAGGAGGAAATTACTTGATAGGCACCTCTACCTTCCTTTTCCTTCCTCATCCTCTCTGTCTTCTCCAGGGAAGTTTAGAAGAGATATTCCTGCCAATATGAAACTCAGACTGCAAGTAAGCAGAGTGTCCAGCTTGCCTCATGCACCAAGATACTGATGTGGTAGCACATTCATGCCCTGCCGGGTCCTCACCTTGTCATTCATGTCACAAAGTGAGGTCAAATTAATCTAAAGAGGAACATTTCATTTGGAGACTCACTGTTAAGGCAGCAGAGTTGGCAGATGCTCTCTGCCAAACTAAAGTGTTACAAGAACGCCACAGTCTGTGTCAACCTCTTCTCCTGCTCGGCCTACACATTTTCCTTCCCTCAGCAATGCTCATTGGAAAATACCAGTCTGACAAAACCAAAGTGCTTCATGAGAATTTATTGATTTGTCCATATTTTCAAACAAAACCAGTTGGGAAGATGGGCCAGCTGGCCACCCTGTTCCCTGCCTTATGTGTTTCCAGTCTTCCCTGGCTTCCTGGAGTTTATTCTCCCCCTCCACCTAGCCAGGGAAGTTTTGTTGCTCCCCTGCCCTGATGCTCCCAGCCAGGCAGGCTGCCTGGGAGGTAGGAGGCACCAGCAAGGCCTGTACCCGAGCACCCATGCCCTGCCGACCACTTGCACAAGCAGTTGGGGAGCAGCTACATACGTGGTCTGGCTCAGCTGCTCCCTGGGCTGCTTGGCTTTCTGGTCTTTTCCCCAGCCAAATGGATAAAGATAGATGTTGGCTCGCTGTGCTTGACACCTTCTTGCTGCCTCTGAAACAACACAATTCAGTGAAATTCTGTGATTTTTTCAGTTGATTTTTTCTTTTTAAAATTCTGATGTAAGATGACATTGCTCTCTATGATTGTGTGTTCCTTGGAGAATCTTAGTTTTGATTCACAATCTGCTGAGAATAGATGAAGAAAATTACATTTCAATTCTTTCTTGATAAAGCAGGCTGCATCTTAAGCTTTCTCCCTGATGCTTCAAGAGGATCAAAAGAAGTAATGAGTTGTCTCATTACAAGAATCAGGGATAGTCAGACTTGGAAAAGTTAGTCGTGAAAATTAGAGTTCATCTTTGGTGTGTTGCTTCTTCACCTTGAAACTGCAAAAGGATTTAGCAAATACCGTTTATGTTTTGTTGTGGGGTTTTTGTTTGTTTGTTTGTCTCACAAGGTTCAGAAAAGACCTTTAGACTGAATTGAATTGAATTAAAAAACTTCAATTTTTTATTTTATTCCTCTATTTTTATTAATGGACAGCTTTCCAACTGACTCTTTCCTTCAGGATTTTGCCTGTTAAGTTACAATAAGTGTTTTTCTAACTAAAACAATCCAGAGATTGAAACAAAACCAAAACCAAGCAATGGATTAAATTGGAATGGTGGTTAAATTGTGGTGAACAGAGATAAATCTAGTTAGTGGCCAGTAACAAGCGGTGTTCCCCAGGGTTCAGTTTTGGGGCCAGCCCTGTTTAATATCTTTATCAATGATCTGGATAAGGTCATTGAGTACATCCTCAGTAAGTTTACAGATGACATCAAATTGGGTGGGAGTGTCAATCTGCTTGAGGGTAGGAAGGCTCTGCAGAGGGATCTGGACAGGCTGGATCGATGGGCCAGGGCCAACTGCATGAGGTTCAACAAGGCCAAGTGCCGGGTCCTGCACTTGAGTCACAACAACCCCAGGCAACACTACAGATTTGGGGAGGAGCAGCTGAAAAGCTGCCCAGCGGAAAAGGGCTTGAGGGTGCTGGTTGACAGCTGGCTGAACATGAGCCAGCAGTGTGCCCAGGTGGTCAAGGCGGCCAACAGTATCCGGGCTTGCATCAGAAATAGTGTGGCCAGCAGGACTAGGAAAGCAATCGTCCCCCTGAACTCGGCATTGGTGAAGCTGCACTTCGAGTGCTGTGTTCAGTTTTGGGCCCCTCAGTACAAGGACATTGAGTTGATCGAGCATGTCCAGAGAAGGGCAACGAAGATGATGAAGGGTCAAGAGCACAAGTCTTATGAGGAGTGGCTGAGGGAACTGGGGTTGTTTAGTCTGGAGAAAAGGAGGCTGAGGGGAGACCTTATCACTCTCTACAACTACCTGAAGGGAGGTTGTAGTGAGGTGGGTGTGGGTCTCTTCTCCCAAGTAACTAGTAATAAGACGAGAAGAAATGACCTCAAGTTGCAACAGGGGAGGTTTATATTGGATATTAGGAAAAATTTATTTACTGAAAGTGTGGTCAAGCATTGGAACAGGCTGCCCAGGAAAGTGATGGAGTCACCATCCCTGAAGGTGTTCAGAAAACACGTAGATGTGACACTTAGGGACATGGTTTAGTAGGCATGGGGATGTTGTGTTGACAGTTGGACTTGATGATCTTACAGGTCTTTTCCAGCTTTAATGATTCTATGACAAATCTCTTTCCTCACTCAAAATATATTACTATTTTTTGGTTCTATGTTTTGCAGATTTAAGGTTAGGATATATTTACTTTCTAATTGATTTCAATGGCTAAGCTTTTATTCTAATAGACGGGTACTTATCTAAACATCTGTCATTTATCAGCCTATTTGTGCTATGTACTGCTAGAACCATTAGCAAAAATGACAGGACTAAAATCCACTATCAGAGTGATTACAGGGAGTAACTGAGTTTTCTCTTGCTTTCCATGTGATAATTCATTAATCTGATCAAATAAGTTTGACCCTGTAAGTTCTTGTATAAATTGTATTGTACGTGTAGGTTTTAAAAATCATATTAAAGAAAATGCACAAAAAAAAATCTTGTTACATCTTCAGAATGTGTAAATCTATGTTATAAATTGATTCAGATTTCTGATAAAGGAATGAACTATAAAGATATTTTGTTTTCCTGGGGAATGCATAATAAATGTTTTTGTTTTAGTAATAAATACGGAAGCTCTTTGCATGTTCTTTTCCTTGATATAATCCTATGGTGAAATATTATTTTGTTTATTTATTATGTAACACATATTCTGTCTGAAAACCACTTCTTTCTTGTCCGACTACATCAAGAAATCCAGATTCTTTTCTTTTTTTTGGTGTTTGCTCTTTCCAGCTTTGATACTTCAGTTCAACAAAATGTGATGCTAACAGCCCTAAAGAAAGAAAAGAAATCTAAGTCTCTGATTATTATAAGGCTGGCATGAAGTCAGCACAAAACAAAAAAGAAATCTTGGGTGAAGTTTCGCACAGGCCTGAGTCACAAAGAATGGAGAAAGATACATCACTATTTGAATAGGGCTGGAGGGGCTGGGGCAGGAATCCAGTCACATAAATCCCAGCAGCGAACTCTAAAACTTCACTCTTGGAGTTGGATCTTATCTTTATTCACCCTTGGTTTTCCATTGCTGAACCTGAAAAAAACTCCTTTCATCAAATCTGGCACGTTCTCACACTAGAACCTTTCAGTTTTGCCAAGTAAATAATTTTCTATAGTAATACAGATTTTCCTGGGAAGTTCTAAGTAGGAGAATGGTTTAACTCAGCATGTTGAAAGCAATTTTTCAGCTTTTTGATATTCAACCTCCACCACAAGCATCTCCCCCGCATTCAAAGCCAGAGACAGGCCTAACTCAGCAGGAGACAGGGTAAATCAGGAGGTGAACTAGAAGTTCCCACCAGCTGACCAGGTGACCCAAGTCCTGAGGACCTGAGGAGTGCCACCACCTTCGGCTTCTCTGCAGCCAATGGACTTGGCAAGGCAGTCAGGCATTTCCAAAGGATGCTTTCCCCAGCGAGCAGGCCTGCAGGGTGTTCTGTGGGATTTTATATACATAGCAGTTTCCATGCTCATTCCTCTTAGCTCCCACATGAAGGGCACAGTAGGCATTTTCCTAATGAGCAGCATTTATGTTCTCTTATTCTGAATTTAACTTCCTACAAATGCCCACTGTGATTAGAGGATTTAACCCAATAGTGTAACAATCTGCACAATCACTCCTCTTATGCCAAATCCCCAAAAAGGTAATTTCCAAAAGAAAATGGAAAGAAATGTGACACTGCCTTCCCCTCTGTGTTCAGTTTGCCTCATTAAAATCATCACAGCTCTTGGGATAATTAAGATTTTGTCACTTTTGCACCTCATTAGTTTGGTAATTCACAGTAGGAGATGTGTTCTGTAATGGCTTAAAGTATAATTCATTAATCAAGGTCAGACCCTCCTTATAAGCATGGAGATTGCTCCATCACTAGTTTAGCTAGCCCTCTAAGTATTGTTACATTGCTCATTTTTTTGTTTGTCATAAAACATCAGTTATAGCAGATAAGAAAAAAGTGCCTTGTATTTGTCTTTCAATCCATTGCAGCATATTTCCTAATGGAGAAAAGAAAGATCCCTAATCCTTATGTGCTCATGTGGAATTCAAAGCCCAGACTGTGCAATACTCTGTGTAACACATCTGGAAAATTAAGTCCTTCGGAGAGGTGACCTAAAGGTGGGTGTTGAGTAAGGAGCTTGTCTAAAGTTAGTAGTCACTGGGGTAATCGTGCGAATGGATGTGACAAATCTGGTCTCTCCTCTGGAAGTGTTTTTATCCTTTTAGGATGTGCAAGGGGAGACTTAGGTGCCCAGTGATGGTATGAAAACTGTACATGCTAAGCGGCACGTTTCTTGAAGTATCCATTTGGAAATAGGCTAATGATCATAATGGCTAGACAGCTCTCGGCACAGGGATTGCAGTGGTTGAGGTACTCCATCCCTGAGAGGCCTAAACTTCTTTGTTAAAAGTACCCTAACCTCCAGGCAATAAAGTGGGAGGTAAGGCAGCAGGGTACCTTCATGCTGTCTAGTTGCAGCTAGATCATAGTCCATACAAAATCGCTAAATAATAGGACTAGCTGGAGAATAAGCAAAATGGAGCCTGACTCTGTTGCCAAGTGATTAGCTTAGTCTCTGTCAGGCTTGTTTTTTGGCCTTTGTGCTGAGAAGAAATCTCTGTAAGAAGCCTGACTTATCCGAGAGTTAAAAGGAAAAATTAAATATGAATGAAAGAGGAAAAAACAGCATTACACACTGACTCTTATCCTCCACTGTTTAGCTTATACTTACCTTCCCACACGCAGAGAAATATTTAAAGAGTTAACTTTTGCTGTTATAGAGCTCTTTGCTTTCATGATTATGTTTCAGCAATAACAACATACAGGCAATGACTTAACCTTTTTTCTTGGAATTTCATGTCTGTTATATGTCTTTTTCAGATACCATTGCCAGTGATGTATAATTTGACAGCAGTCTTGACGGGGAACAGTATTTTGGCTGTAATGAAGTGTATTATTCATTAGTATTTTATTGCTGATAACTTGTTTGGTACTAAGAACCAAGTTCCCACTGTGTATCATTTTCCTTTATTGCTGTGATTATCACTAGATAGTCCAGTGTGATTCATGGATTAAATTTGATTCTATTGCCATAGATATTAGAGTGATAAATAACAGCAAAAGACATGGAGATCACACTAATTTAACTTTAATGAGTCGAACTGGTATTACCAGTTTTACTTGGTTGTTTTCTTATTTCACAGCTCTAGTGAGTATAATTGCAAAGAAAAACTAGCAACTAAAAATAATACACAAGTATTGTAATGATCGATAAACATTCACCTTAAATGTTATCCATAACAAACTCCATACCTTAGAGAAGAATGTATTTGATTAATGGTCTAAGCTCAGCACTCCTGAGCACGAAACTTCACGCCATCAATCCCTTCAGTTATTTACAGCAAGAACTTCTTACCAGGATGGGGAAGGGCATGGGCTGCCTCCTGCCTACTCTGCATACTTGCACAGCTCCTCTGCATCCCCAGGGCCCCTGCTGACAGATCCGCAGCACAAAGGGACCAAGGGGCAGAGGGGGAAAGGATTTTGGACTGATTTACAGAAAGGGTGGAAGTGAGTCATTCCAACCTGCTTTACAGGCACTTTGGGGAAAAAAATACCACCTGTTAACGTACAGCTTTGTGATTACAAACCTTAGGCATCCAGACAGAACTGCCTGAATCCAAAAAAAGAACTCTGCTTCTGTGAATTGGTCAATATAATATTAAAAAAAAAAAATGCTTATTTTTTTTAATTTTTGTTTTAACAAATTCCATTGAAAAGTTTTTCCAAAAAATCAGTGATTTGGAAATACTTCCAGTTTTCAGTGCAAAATTAAAGCCACTATTCACTTCTTCATTCTACACCCACTACTTGTTTTCTAGTCGGAGTTCCTCTTTCCTGTACACTTTGGAAATGGCTTCTGGAACTGATCTTTCAAAGTCTGTGTCACAACGAAGCCTAATGGTTTTTATTGTGCCTGACCACTACACGCACAGATCCTTCTCCTCTTTCATCAATTCCAATTGCTAAGGCTGCAGCTCACAGCAGAAGTTCTCACTGTGTGTTTCTAACGCTTATACATTTAATTCTTACACAGCTTATGCCAACCCTCTGGATTAGCTGGTTCTTTCTGTACACAGCAATACTCTTCTGCACTTTTAACATTGGTGCACTGCAGTCTTGCTGCACCATTGTGAGTATTTTGGTTCTTACAAGAAGAAATGATTGCTTTGCTGTATGCCCTTCTTTTCACCTGTTCAGGAAAGAATGGCGGAGGTGAAGGGGATTTAAGTCACCCTTGAGTTTACTACAGCTCCAATTTACCTATGCTATTGTCTTTAACCCTGTAATTGCTGATCACTTTTTGATCCTTTCGACAGTGCTGCATTTGTTATAAAAGCAGAATTTCACATTTTGGAGGCAGGAATGTTGATCCAGAAGGTTTCACTGGTGCAGCAGGGCTGCATTCACAGTTACAGCTTTTAGCTGAGAGTGATAAACGTTCACACTGACTAATGGGAAGATATGAGAGACAACTGCTGCTCTGAGTGTATGGTTATACAGTATAGGAGGAGGCAACACATGCTTTTTTAAGATATGGGTATAGCAAAGATGGGAATGGGATTCTCAATGGTTCTGCGTTGATCTAGAGTAGGAGAAGATCTGATATACTGGTATTTTGTAAGAATATGCACGATTTCCTGAAGGAATAGTATCTTAAATTTGAAACGACTGAGCAGGTTTTTGTATTTACAAGTGGCTGGGATCCAGGGAATAAAATGGGTTTAAATCAGTCTCCATTGCAGTTCTACCCCTTCCATTTCTAAGGTTTTACTAATTTTTTAAATGACTTTATTTTCAACAGCTAAGCCTTCCTCTGTGCTGAGGCAATTAACTCATAGCTGCCCAGATGGGAAGCCTTCTGGATATTCTTTAAGCGGTCTCAGGAGGCAGAGAGGCTTGTTGAGAAGACGTGTGTGAGAGTTTACATGTTCTCACCTTGCACAACTGGGAATAGACATTGTGCTGCTAGAAAGAATGGTCAACCTCTGCCTGCAGGCCAAATCCGGCCTGCACAAACAGTTCAGCTGTCTGATGGCAGCCGCCTTTCTGCCCTCGTTCCTCAGTGGCCTATGGCAACATGACCCAATGCATAGGCCTCCCCTCCTGACCACACTACAGCTGTACCATTCAAAATTAATACCCCTGTTAGATAATAGCATGTCATATGAGGGTTGGATGAATGACTATCAGGAGAGATTATTGGCTCTGGGACAAGCACACAACTGGTCACAACTTCCATACTTGCAGTGCTGTATGCTTCTTGAATGCCCCTTTGAAAGAGTATGAGGACAAAAGTTTGGGCACCTCTGTGCTGCTACATAAGAACTAGGAGGAAAAGGTGACTGAAGGGGGGGAAACAACCCTCTTTTTCAAGTTTGTTAAATTAGATGGGGAAGCATCCCTGCCACTTAAATTATAGCAACTGGATTGCTACTAGCACAAGCAAGACTTATGGCAAACCTTTTCACATAATGTTTCTTTACAGGGTGGATTTTGAATGAATAAACTTGATGGCAGCAGTCAGACAAACGAGACAAATATTGATTGCAAATGCCAAAAGGCACAAGAATAGAGTGGAGATAGATATCAAGTTCTTCTGGGGATGCTATGACAAGTATTAAGACCTTGTGTTCAGCTTAATGCTATCCAAATGAAAATACCATGATGTAGGCAGCCGTACAAATGTTAACAGCCCACGAGGGGGAACAGGCAATTCCTGGGCATTCGCTACAGGCAGGCAAATTATTTGCATGAAGAGGGCTTGCTAATTTGGTTCATAGAAGGAAAAAATAAATAATATCCCAAAGTAATGAACTCTCAAGATCTCCTATGGAGATACTCTACTGGATTCTGATTTCATTTGCACCAGAAGAAGTTGCTCAGTTGGAGTCAGCAGAGATGACCATCAGACCCACAGAGGTCCTAATGATGATTTCATATGCATTTGGTTGATAAAAAGATTGTTTTCCCTCATATTGCAATGTTTTACTCTCATGGAATCTGAAGCTGGAGCTCCAGGACTGCGGGGAGAATGACCAACAAATACAACTGAGCAGCAGGTAAAAGACCAAGATTTGTGGGCAAATATGTTCTGTACTGAGAATGCAGACTGCATGATTCCCTTTTCTTCTTCAGGATCGGGTTAGAGTTGCACCATTAGGATTGGCATTTAGAGATTTTGTATTGAAAATAGCTGAGTTTTAATGTGAAGTGCAGGTAGACATACATGCTATATTCCTTTTCCCCTTAGATACTTCTCTATATGTCCTTGTGGCAGCAAGCAAGGCAGACATAACACAGCACCACCTTAGAGATTGCTTTTGAACCAACTTAGAGATGTTTTTGAACCAACTAATTGGAATACACAGGAGGAAGGTGTCCATGGAACCAGAGCCACGACATTAAACCAAAAGTAAAGAAAAATATTTTACTTGTAATGACATTTAGTGTGAACAGATTTTTTTCCTGTCAAAGTAACTATTTTTACTATCCTTAAATACAGAATTATCACCAACCCAGTTTATTATTCCAAGTGACACCAGTTTTGCTTCATTTCATTTCATTGCGTTTTTGGTTTGATTTCTAAACAAACAGTGCTTTGACATTATTTTGAAGTTGATTATCTGCATCTTGTGCAGGTGTTTTTACATTGTGAGAAAGACTCTTTCCACAGTTGTACATGACATAGCCGTGGGTGTAAAAAGTCAGAGCATGAAACTGGAGTGGGACTCCTGGGCCACACAGAGCATGTAAGAAGCTCAGGTGCAGCTCCTGTGCTGGAAGAAGGTCAGGAGATGACGCTCATGTGAGGACAGGCAGCTGCCTGTGATCGGGCACAAACTGGAACAGAGGAAGTTTCATCTGAAGATGAGGAAAAACTTCCTTGCTGTGAGGGTGACCGAGCCCTGGCACAGGCTGCCCAGGGAGGTGTGGGGTCTCCTTCCCTGGGGATATTCAAACCCCGCCTGGACGCGTTCCTGTGCAGCCTGCTCTGGGTGACCCTGCTCTGGCAGGGGGCTGGACTTGGGGATCTCCAGAGGTCACTGAAGTTGAAGCGCTGGATTTCAGCTCCTATCACTGCACTATCCATGCTGCAAACAGAAAGTACTAGGAAATCTAGCATGTACAGAGGTAAAATAAAAATATTCCTCTTCTAAGCTAACTGTGGCGCTCTCGTCTGCAGGGAAGATTTCCATTACCTGTTTTGAAAGTCATTCTAGAGGGAAATCATAGCGATGACATGTTATTCTAGTGCTCAACTACAAAGCAAAATTCATGAGAAGCTTGCTGTGAAGACAGAAAATGTAGCCTTGGAAAAGGTCAATACTACTTCTTGGATATGAGACACTTGCTGGTCTGGTAAGTGCTCAACAAAATGTATCATTTTTTTCATTTTGATCTTAGGTAGAAATACCCTGGTTACATGAGGAAAATGAAAACAGATCCCTGTTATGAAGCAAATGTTCAGAAGAGGTTAAACTCTAGAGCTACATGGGGATAAAATACCAGATTTTCAGAGGCAGGATGTCTGTGCTGTAAATATCCACTCTTTGATTAATAATCAGCCCTTGGAATCCTTTTGGAAAGTGCAGGTCAAAATGTTTGGCCTAAAATCCTTTGCAATTACTAGAAAGACTCCTGAACTCCTTGAGCTCAGTCCTGCAAGTGCACTTTAACACTGAAAATCTCTTTAATGACAGTGACAGAGAGACTGAAAAATGTGCAGGCAGGCATTCCCCATCAAGTTACATATCCCATATCAGGGACTGGGAATCCAGCCTTATACCAGTTTCCTCACAGCCCCTAAAACATGCTGTGTAAAGCAGCTGTGTGGGAAAAAAAGGCGGAAGACCAAAAGTATCGCTCTTCATTGACTCAAAAAAGTTGCTGGGATTGATCCATAACTTTGTGTCTTTTTTTTTTTTTTTTTTCCCTAATGTATTTTAAGTAAGCTGTTGACACATTTATTTGGCCTTCTAGCAGGCTGGAAGCATGGGCTGAATTAATTGACTATGACCTGAGTATCTCTACAGTGAGATTTAGTCACAGTGATGTGCTACTAATCCACAGGAATAAGATAATCTAATACTTTTGGATAGGTATATCAGGAAATAATTTCAGCTGGGTTTTTTAAAAATAGGTTATCACTGGAAATGAAGGGCAGTTTCTTGGAGATTGCTCTCTTCCACCTGGTGATGGGCTGACAGCTCCTGCTGTTATGCACGCAGTGTAAGCTGATGCTTTCCACTGGACTTGCAGAGTGATCTCATTGTAAGTCTGTGCCATCATGCCTTTAGTTTTTGAATATTCAAATCTGTGTTGACCTGCTCACCCCCTTTTTTTTTTTTTTTTCTTTTTCCTCTATTAACTGGGCCATAATTCTGCATGAGTAGTGATCTCTATTTAGTATCTGGAGTTGTCAAGAAGCCACTTACTGATTCTCATGCTGCAGCTAGTGAAGTTTCTCTGTGCCCTACTGTAATTTATGCTGTTGTCTGTAGTTCCCAGAGTATACTCTCCAGTAGCTGACTGATGCCATGTCATTGTCCTAAGGTGCATGGCAGGGGTGACAAAACTGGCTAAAGGGGTTACCTCAGTTGACCTTTGAGAGATCCATCCTCCCTTTGGAAATCCTGTCTGGGCACCTCTAGCTCTGAATCTTTGATTTAAATGTGACTTACAGGAGGGGAAATTTAAATTGAGACCATTATTTAATTCAATTTAAAACCCTTGTGTATATTATGAAAATACCTCATTCTCTAGTTCCTGACTATAGTAAATTACCAAGATAAAGGTTTGGTATCAAATGAGGTGTGCACACATTTCCCAGAATTGCTAGCAGTCAGTGTGTTGGAAGAAAGAGTATTTAGCCTTTAAGTTCAGAAATGCAGCCTACCTCTTATGGTACAGCTGTTGAATTAGTTTTATATAGCTCTTCTGTTTACTATAATTAAATATTTTTATCTTGATGTAAAGGATAAAGGTTTTCAAGTAGAATGTGAGTTCAGGGCAAATAATAGTATAATTTAACATCTTAAGAAAAAAACAATTCCAAAGATATATGAACTGCAGAAAATCAATGTCTGCTCTGCACTGGTTTTGGAAAGCTCAGAAGGCCGTCAGCCTCTCGGACATGCACCCAACACACGCCCCACGTGAAGAGAGCTTCCACTTGAGCATCAACCTTAACAGCATGAGAACTAGCCAAATTACTGAACAAGAAAAGATAAATGTGTCACAACTTATTCTACCAATTAGCTCTTAGCTCTTCTACATCATATATGCCAGAAGATCTTGGTAAACTTTCTAGAGTGTGTGCAGCCTTCCTAAGGAAGTAATTCATCTATGTATAGCCCCTTGTGTTATGGCTGATGGACACCAAGGACAGCTTGAAGTAGAAGCAGTATCTTTACACTGTTGTGATGCCATAATTAATTACAATTGCTTTCGACACTGATTTATTAGGGTATCATTTATGGTTACCCCTAAAAAGTATTTCAAAATAGTGTTAAAATGTTGTGAGAAACAGCTTATAGCCCTTTGATCTGGGGAATGACAGCTAATGACACTGACATGACTGACAAACCCATAAATACTAAAATTGTAAATCTTATAAACTATCCATGTGCTCGTGCATTTATTAATCTGATCTCATCTGGCATGGGACAGGCTGAGTGCCAGGTAGATACTGTCCAGAGGGGATTAATTTTTTCTCTGCCAAAGTACTAACTTTGGAATACGTTTTTGTACTTCTCTGCTCTTGTTCCACCTGTTGTATATTTTCCTTTACCATTTTTTGCTATATTATTCCATGTGTTGGATATGATTTTGTTGTTTATTTGGAATATTCATGCAAATGCCAGTACTTATATTTCTAGGACATATGTTCCTACAATTTTGTAGCTTTATTATTATCATAAACGCCATTTGATCTGTTCAGTAATTTCTTAGCAAAAATTCATAAAATATCTATATTCTTATAATTTATCAGACTTGAAAGTGCCAAAAAATTGTGTGATTTAACTCTGCATATACTTACACAGGACTCATGGCTACACCATGTGGCTGAGCACAGCTTATAATGCCCCAGTCAGAAACTGTGATTGTCTAACAGTAACTTGAATCAGAGTTGCTAGGACAAGAGAGCAGCATCAAATTTGTCCCCAGTAACTCTTATGATCTGTATGGCCCGAAGCCTGGGTGTCCTCTCCCTTTTAACCTGTCCCAGCTGAGCTCTTTGTCTTTATTAGCAGCAGCAATGATTTTGTCTGCACACTTTTCCTACATTTCTATCGGGGCATAAGGCTGGAGTTAGCAGGAACAAATGACTGAGTGTAGATTGCCTAAATAAACAAAATTGTTTAAATCGAAGTTTTGTGTTGATGATTTTATCCAAGTCAGTTTGACAGTTCCAGCCTGAAGCCAAGAATCCCAAAAAATTTGTTTGCAAAAGTATTAAAGCTTTTTTGCTTTAAATATTTTTCAGTGCCCTATGTTACTGCAAAGTATGCATGATGTGTTTTATGGAGAAAAACATTTGGGTATTTCCTCCATAATGTACTGTCAGAAAGATAAACCAATCACCTATTAGCAATACAGGTTAATTAAACAACTTAACAGGTCAAAGGATGATTCATCCTCTTTGATTACTTAGTGTCTTTGTTCCATAGCTTGGATTTTATCTTGTTATTTCACCATTTGGGTAGGGAAGTAGTGGAATTCATGCACGGAAGCACAGATGGCACCTATTCAAGGCTGGTGCAACTTGCAAAATCCCCTATTGAAAACTAGATCTTTTTATGCACATAAGGTTTTGCAGTCCCAGTTAGGGGTGCCTGCTGGTACACCACATCATTTTCTCTCGGGAAAGGTACGTCCGCATTTATTCCTGCCCACAGGATTTAATCACAAAGGCCTGTGTCTTGGGAATTTACTTGGGGACTTCACATGCTTTACAGATGGCTGCTGCTAGCAAAAGCACTTAGTCTGTGGCGGTATCACTGCCATCAAGCTATTTTTTTTGCTATAAGATGGCAGAAGTGCCAGCACAAACCAAATCTGCTGCAAGAGGCAACAGTAATCATGTAGTCTTCTCCTCTTATCTTTTTTTTTGAGCCTAGTCCTGGGACATTTAATACATGAATGTTTTGTTGTGAGCGATATAGGTCAGTTGTCAGCAATTCTCAAGCAAAACAATTGTAAGCAGAGACCAGTAACGTGCTGACATTTTTCAGAGTGCATTTATTGATAGCAGCTATTAATGTCCTGCAAGAGGGATGCAATAAATTGACTCTTCCTAGATCTATGAAATAATTCCCCACTGGATTGCCACTCATTTAAAACAGAAATTATTTAAATGTTTAATGATATTCAATACCACACTGGGGAGTAGGTGGACTCCTTGAACAACAGCCTCTGGCAGCATTGGACAAGCTTCCGATCCAGCCTTGATTCAGTGAAGCAATGCCAGTTTAGAGCTGCTGTATCTCTGACCTGCCAATACTTTTAAAAAGAAAAAGTTTTATGGGAAAGTGATAACAGTCCTACTAGGAGATAGCCACCAGTTGGAAAGAGGGCCTGATTAAGTACTACTATCCCAGTGACACTCACTAGTATAGTTTAGAAAGATTCTTTTACCAGTGAAGTAGGTAAAGGCTGAAGTTTGATAATGATTTTCTGGCATAAGACCAGATAACAGTGGTGATGTAAACAGAGACTGAAGTTGATTGTGTGTTTGGTAATTCACATCTATTTTTATTTGGTAGCAACATTTCAGAATAGTTTCAGTGGTGCTACATAAGCATTTTAGTTTTGATCAAAAATGTATTTTGGACAAAATTCTACCTTTTCCCCCATTTATGATATTTTAGCTCAGGTCAAGGAATTGTTTCAAAACCTGCAAATGAGTTTTCTTTTAATGAAACTAAACTAGAAGTGCCCCATTAATGGGCCTCTAGCCAACAGGGACAGACTAAATCTAATCTGAAAGTCATCCTCTTGCCCCAGAAATGTGTGAAGAATGGAGAACAGGGTCTTGGAATTTTGGTACTATCTTCTGTCTGCCTTTAGATCTGCTCTTACTGGGCTGCAAGACTTGTTAGTGTTAACATAGCTTTGTCATCCTGATGCTTATTAAGCTATCTTCAGTTGTTCTGTTCTTTCAAATCTGCCAATATTTAGAGTTTCAGACAAGTTACACAAGATTTTTTCCAGTCCTCTGCCTTTGAGACATTGTGCCAGCTGCATCCATTTATGTCTAACTGGAAGAAAGGAGGTATGGAAATACCAGACATAAAAAACACACAGGAGGGGGGTGGTTTTAAAGTTAAATCATTCTGTTCCATCTGTCTAGCTCTCTGTTAGAGAAAAACGTCTAATTGGATGCAGGCCCTTAGTTGAGCAGCAATGACCTCCAAACCTCCTCAGCACAGGCTGCAAGTGGCGGGATCTGCAAAACCCGGGCTCCCCCCACCCGTCCCATTAGTCAGTGGTGCTGCTAGCAGCACTTGCTCCGCTGTCGAGCACCCACTTTAGAAATTTTACTTCCCAGTTTTTGCAGCTGGCCACCTCCTTGGACAATTAAAACCCGATGGTAATCTTATGACCTTCATGTGACTTAGGGAAATCCCTTAAGGCTGGGAAGGAATCATCAGGGCTGACTTTTGGTGTAGAAATGGGGTGTTTGCATGACATCCACGTTGATTTGAGTGCTTATTAAAAGTGTTAGAAGGATAGCTGTGAAAAATGAAGCCGATAATTTATCCATAGAGGAGTTAACACGTGCATAAAAGATTTTCTCTACTGTTCTACCTAAATGGCTACATGCTGTTTTGAATAACTACTGACAAAAGGAACTTTGCTAATTCTATCGTTCTTCTCCTTTCGTTTTTCTCCCTTAGTTGTTTAAATCAGACTAATTCTGTTGTCTTCTGCATTATTCTCTTAGAGTCTGTCTTAGTGTTTTTACCGATAAATGTAAAGCAGACAGTCAACTATTTTTGCCTACTTTTAAGCTCCTTCAAGCATGATGGATTTGAATATTCAAATCAGCCCAGAAGTTGTTGCCTCTATTTTTTTTTTTTTTTTTTTTTTGACAGGCTGAATGAGGAAAAAAGAAACATGTACAGAAACTTAGCTGGCAGGTAATACTGAAGCTGATCTAAAAGTTCTGCTAATAAGGCTCAGGAGAGGGAGAAGCAGGGAACCAGGAGGCTTGGATGAAAACAGGCATATGATACACAGACACCTCTGTGTGCACGGGGGAAGATTCTCAGCTGCTCAGCCCACACTGTGGAGCTCAGCATTCAGCAGCTCCTTATGTGACATTGAAAACCAGATTTCCACGGAAACTGGCAGTGGCACTGAGCAAAGGTGGCACTTTCCTAATAAAGAAAGATGTTAGTGAGCTGGGGTTCACTTCACCAGTTTTTTGAGGGTAGTAGGAGGGGAAGAACCCTGGATGAAATGTTCCAATTTTGAAGCTAAATAAGGTTTCAAATGTTTGATTTGAAATGGACATTTTACATTTGGGAATAAATTTGATTATTTTTAAAGGTCAAAACAAAAGCGACAGGTTTGTTTCTTTTACAGGTAATGGAAAAACATTTAAATTTTAGCTGATTAAAACCATAATTATGCTCACAGTGCTCTTTGATATCCAGCACTGTGTTCTTTGGAAAGCCTGACAAGAGCAACACAACTTGTCCTTGACTGCCTATTTCAGAATATTCTTCCATCTATCTTTCACAGAGTGTAGAGAAGCTTTTTTGTTAGCTAAAAACCCAAGGTAACAAAAATAGCATTGCACTGGAAAGAAAGCCTGGGATGCAGAGAGTGACCTTCCACCAAATGCTTCCACTGCTCACTAGGACCTGTGCAGATTGAGAGAGAGGGAAAGGGCAGTGATGGGAAGGAGTGTGGGTCTATATGCCAAAAGGAAAGCACATTTTCTGGTAAACCCTGTTCTATCTGGACCTGAAATAATTATTTTTCTTCCCTATGCGTGGTGGGGCCAGGAGAGCTTGGCTGGGTCTCTGCTGATTCCTGTCAGAGGCATAGGTCCTTTCTGAACCTGTATTTCTGGGAACAGTCTTGTGCCAGATTCTGCAATCTCTTAAATAGCCACCAGTATGTTTCTATCTTGGTGTGCACTATGTTCCCATTTTATAATCCCCAAGGTTCCCTTTGTGCTAGGAAAACAAGAAATACGTTAATTAAGATGCCTGTTTTGTTTAAATAACACAAAATGCTGGGTGAATGCCAGAATTGCAAAGTACTGATCATAATCGGCATTTGTGGATGTGGCATTTGGATTTCCAATTTTTTGCAAATTTGTACTTTGGGGAAACCTCTCTTTCATATACTTGTGATCTTATTTATAGATAACCCGTCATTAACAACTCTCTGCTCAGAAATTAATTCTATCCAGACCAGAGACAGCAATCTGGAAATTTTAAGAGTGTTTGGGTTAATTAACTCATCATTTGATTTGTTCACATGTTAATCAGCTCTTGAGGATCAATAAATTCTCATTCAGTATAAATAAATTGGATTGGGGAAACAGTTAATACTATAATAACAGTGGTGCCCATTTGGGCTGGTTTGTGTACGTATTTCGCTTGTTAATCACCAGTCAATTGGAAATGAATTGTACTGCAGGGTCTGAGTTGTTTTATTTTCTTTCCACTGGCTGAGAAACAGAAAGAGCTGGTCTGGAAGGCTTGGGACACTGCATGGCAAAAAACTCAGTCTGGCTTACCACAGAACCTTTTATTTTCACCTTAAAATGCAGACTACAAATCAGGTTATTCCCATCTTTCATTCCTCACAGCATTGAATTGCCTGTCATTTAAGCTTTTGAAATAATTTCCAATGGTTTTGACTCAGAATATTTAATCCTCATCATGGATGCCCTTTGCACATTTTCCGTCTCATCAAGATTTTTAAGGCATTGCTCATTTGGTAATGAAGACTAACAGGACACAGAAGACATTTTAATAAGCTGTTACAAATCTTTGAGGACAAACGTCTCCTATGAATTTTATTTTTGTCTTTAAAAATTTTCACTTGTTATTTGAGTGCAGTTGAAAGCTGCCATAATGATCATTTTGTATTTCAAGAGATTATCAAATGACATCCTGTGTTTGTGGTATCTCTCACATAGACAGAATCCCCATCTATAAGAAAAATCTTGAGAATCTTGTCACAGGATAAATATAACATAGGATTGCTTGTATCGCAGTGGTTCTAGATGTAAGATGAAAAATAAGTCATAAAATCATATAAGAATGACAACCTATATACAACAAACCCCCTCGTCCACAATTTTCTAAATATTTCAAGATGTGGATTATGGAATTAGTGTTATAGAGATAACTAAAAGGTAATTATCTGGAGTCACACATCTGAGTCAGCTGCTTTTTTAGCTATGAAGATGCTTAACTGTCTTTGTAAATCTTAATAGCCAGACTGTCCAGTGAGCATTTGTTTTCCTGTTTATAACATGATAGGCATTCCTTTTTTTCCCATGTACTTCACACAGCTCCATCAATCTACTGTCCTCGTGCTCTAAAAGTTGCTGCTTCTGTGGTGTTTCTTTTCAAAAGCCTATGTACCGTGACAATAACACAAAATCACCAGTCTACTTATAATGAGTGGGTACTTTTTATCATATACTATTGTGACTGCTAACATCTCTGGTGTTAGGAATGACAAGATTTTTAGATGGATACATTGTGCAGTGATCTTTAATACAATAATGCCTGAAAGAGATCTAAGGTCAGACACCACAAAGAGCAGCTTTGGCTTCTCCAGTGCTTACTACTGACAAACTGCATGAAAATCAATCAGCTTTTAAGAAATTAAGAGGTGTTAATCATATTGACATCTTCTCAAGCTGATGTAAATGGCTATAGCTAAACAAAAGAAATTACAGAAATCAATGCAACTGTGCTTTTTTTTTTTTTTTTTTTTTTTTGCTAGTGAAGGATCTGAGGCACTGGGGTTTTTTTTGCCCTGTGTTTCATGAGCACATATTCTCCACTCTTATGGTGATATCATTGCTCTTAATTATTACCTCTTCAAGCTTTGTACTCTTGAAAACTCTCAAGTAGTTAAACCTCTAGCCCATAACTGGAGCTCACAGCTAAATAGGCCCTGCAGACTAAACACTTGCCCTCATGTTCAAACAAAAGTGCTTTCAGTGGAGTGCATACCAGTACACTTAAGTAGAAACTTTATGCCAGTCTAATAGTTCTCTTAGGCACATTAAAACAGCTTCAAATCATGACATTATCATAAAACCCCTAATCTGGCGCTAAATAATTATCCTGTGCCATTGTAACATGACAAGGACAGAGGAATTGGTTTTGCAGCCAGACAGATGGGATCATTTTTTGACCTGCTGTTCGCCTTTGCTGCTGCCAGCATGTCATCCCCAGAGTTTTCACCTGTGTAAGCCACTCTTTCTGGAACCGGGAGGTGATCAGAGGTGGCTGCTGGGGGCTATGTGGTCTCCCTTTTTAAGGAAAGATACTTAATGCAGCTGCAGGGAGAGGGTGAGGGGGGACTTTCATTGTGCCCACATGGGAACAAAAACGCAGGTTTGGGTGCAGGGCTGCCTCCAAGGTCTCTGGGTGTGCGTGGCACATGCAGCCCTTACCCAGGCCTGCCGACAGGCATCTGCTGGTGCCCTGTCTTGATATGAACAAAATCATCAGGTATGATATGATAGACAGCTGGTAGGTGCCATAATTTGTATTTGTTGTTACGCGTTTTGGAAGATGGGGACTGTAACAAAGCAGGATGTCAAGGGTCTGCAGGAGTGAATTTCTGAAGTTTGATTTTGGACCAGGCTGGCATTTTTAATGTCATGTTGTCCAGCTTAAGCTCACGCCAGTAGGACAAATCCTGGCTGCCATTGCTTGAATGGTGAGTAAGTGTGACCTTTGCTGGAAGAGGAGACCTTGAGGTTTTCCTTTGCAATAAGAGGATTTGTATTTTAAGGCTTCCCTGCTGAAAGATTTGTTTTCCTAAAGATTATTGTTAAGAAAGAACGCAACTGCATCCTGCCTGCTATTTTACTGACCGATTTCTATGGGAACCTGTCCTTGCTAGGCACTCTTGGGAATTACAGGGAGAGGAAGAGGAAAGATTGTATTGATCTCGAGTGCTGTGTGTCAGTGAATGGGTTTGTGTAAGGAGTCATGTCCTAACAGATGAACTAACGCTAATCTTTGTAATTGATTGCTCATAGTTTTCTCCCAGGAGATACGTGTTTTGATATGAGGAAGGGACTTGTCTTCAATTCAATTATGGTATGTAAACAAAATTCAGGATTTATCTGAAGGAGATTGAAAAGGCGATGGCAAAAGTTCACAGTTTATGTCCACTTCAGAGCAAGGTTAGTCTGCCACTGAAAGCTGATTTTATTTGAGATTACCTAATGCCTATCAATACAAACTTTACACTTTCTAATATTCTCTAAGGTTAAGAGCATTGTGCTTTTTCATGCCAACACACTGTCTAACTATAATAATAATTTTACCAGTTCACCAAGAGATTCAGTCCATTTTTTTTTTTCAAGCACAGTATAGCCACAGTTACTATGCTTGGTGTTGATATTCAGAAGCTCCTAAATAATGACTTTAAATAGCTGGAGAAAAGGTTTGAGCTGTGAAGTTTTGGGGCTGTGTCACAAAACATCTGCATTTCTTTGAGACAGTTGTTTCACATCCATGTTTCAGTTTGAGGTTTTCCTAATACCACATTGGAATTATCTGGAAATAAGTTCGTGGTGAAGCTTGATGTCTGTGTTGAAAACAGTTGTTAAATAGAATCTTGATTTACAGATCACAATGGGTTACCCAAGTCAATAGATGTAACAAAGTATGTGTTGCTAATTTTAGTTAATGTCTATTTGAGTAAGAAAGTCTCTTTTGCCTGCTTTTACACTCGAAGTCTTGCTCAGGTCAAAAAAGGAAAAAATCTTACATATAAAGCTAAGAATTTGTATAACTGAAACCTTAACATAATAAAATAACTATTTTTAATGCAGATCTAAGAGAAAGGAAGAAAAAAAGAATGAATATGACTGGACAGAAAAGTTATCAACGATAAAAATGAATTTAAAGTTGTTACGTGCATTTCCTGACACGTTATGTTCCTCTTTCCACTGCCCCTCTGTGTTCTAAGACTGAAGGTGGAGTGCATCTGGGAGAGTAAGGCAAGCCATCGGCATCCTGAGCCCTTTCCTGGGAGGAAGATGGTGTTGAAGTCGATGGTTTCCTCATCTTCACTCTGGGATCTGCTTGGGGTAATTTTTAAGTGTTTTCTAACATGTTTTTACACCTTATTCTTTCTTCACTGCTCTGGAAGTCCAGATCATTCTGGTTGTACTGTACACAGTGAGTTTCATAGGTGTTACTGTCATACGAAGAATGGTTTTTACGGCTAAGCCAGGCAGCAGCGGTGCTGCAGGCAGGCCTCGGCAGGCACCGACCGGGCCAGCCGGCAAGCCTCGGCACCGAGCCCCGGCCAACCCTGTGCAGAGCCTGAGGCACCAGCCCTGGCCCTGCTGCATTGCGGGGCTGCAGGGCTGCCGTCCCTCCCGGGGGAAACTGTCACACGTAAAGGTGCTCCAGGCCATTCGGTAGATCAGCTAGAAAACCAGAAATAGAACCCTCATTTATGAAGTGAATAAATTACTGATCTGGGATGAATATCCCAGAATGGAATTTTTCTTTCTGTTCTCAACTATGGAATAGACATTTTTCTTTAATAATTCTGTTTCTGATGCAGTCAATATTTCATGTAAACAATTGTCGTGGTATATTTTGTCCTCAAGAAGTGGGACAAACTGGCCTCAACAGAATGGTGTGTCTTCCCTCTTTATAGGGGATTTCATAAGGACAGCTTGCACAGTATTTCTGCTAGAGTACCCAAATCTAACCTTTAGCCATAAGATCTTCACAATTGTTAAATCCTCCTACAGTCAAGAAATAATTCGTCAAAGATTAAAAAGGAAGTCAAATGTACTGTATAGGTGAACTAATTCAAGACATCAGGGGTCTGCAAGAATGATACAGGTAATTTAAACACTCAGAATGGTAGAACTTCCTTTTTTAAACCCAGCTCATTTTCACAGAATTGGGTGGGAGCAGACTGAAATGCACTTATGCTGGTGAACCCGAGGTGATGGTGACAGGGAAGTAACACTGACCTATTTC
>KL262180.1:3042-47946 GCA_000699545.1 Podiceps cristatus | reverse complement strand
CTCTTTGGCCAGTTTAGATCAACTATTCTGTCTGTACCCTCCCAAGTGTCTGAACCTGCTCGTTAGCAAAACTTGGGAAACTGCAAGATGTCCTTGGTCGTTCAGCAGCAGCGAACACCAGCAGCGTGCTATCGCCTTGTTTCACATACCAACTCCAAAACACAGGAGCTGCTGCAGACAAAAACTAGCTCCGTCCTGGCTGAAACCAGGACACTGCTGAAGCAAGTTGTGCAAGCAACATGGCAGGTATCAGTACGTCCTCGTCCCCTCGGGCCTGGATCCTCCAGAGGATCTGTCCCAAAAGCTGAAGAGCAGCTCTGTAAGCGGAATTGATCTGCAGCTCTTTTGTGAAGGCTGACAGATTAGAAGAGAGGAGAGAATATATTTTTCATGGCCTGGCTCTAACCTGCAAGAACTTGAGGATCAGGAGAGGAATGTCTCTCACCCAAAAAGGCACAAGTGGGAAGCTGATTTTAGTTTCTAAATGCAATTTTTCTCCCCTACTTAGGACCTTTTTCCTTTATTGTCATCTCCTCACTGTAGAATTTTTTCTTTCTTAACCAGCAGCCAATCTTTAAGCCTTAGGCAACGGAATGATTGACGAAATTTGTCAGAGAAATGTCAGAAGTGCAGGCACTTTTGTGTTTCCTACGTTTTGTAGTTTTTCAAAGTACTGCTCTGACAGATACACCTGGGTTTGCCTTGGGAAAACACCCAGCCATGTTTTAGCTTTCTGTGCCAAGATACAAGGAGCTGCAGAGCAGATTTGGGTGTGTGTTACGGTGGTGCCTGGGAGCCCTAGCCACCGTCCCAGGTGCAGTTGTGGTAGGTATTGCACAGACACAGCTCTTATTGCCACCTGGCCCTTCCCCAGCCGCTGTGTAACATCACACAAAACCTTTCCATTCCTGTGGCAGGCTGAGTGCGTAGGTGAGTGAAGCTTGTTTGGTACCAGGTGGGGCTACAGAGAGATCAGTGGTGGTCAGGGAGTTGTAATGCCCAACCTAGGCCCTGGGGCTCCATGGGCTGCATCTCCAGTGCACGGAATTCCTGGATTTGAGTCAAGACTGTTTCCTAGTGAGAGGGACAGGAGTTCAAAGACAAATCCTTGGGCCTCCTGTTTCCTTCTGGCTGGGTCTAAGCTGTGCTTTCAGCATACATGCCTTTTTGGTTGCATCTCAAACTCCCTATTCTCTGTTCCCTCTGTAGACAGCATGGAAAAGGCCTCTGACTCTCACAGAAGCTCAGCTAACTGTAAGATTTACACAGGTAGAGTTGGAGGTGTATAATTAAACACTCTAGAGATCTTTCTTAATTTCTGTGGCCTCATTTCAACAGAGGAAGTCAAGCTGACACCTAATTTAGAGCATTAGCTATTTCACTGAAGTCAATGGGTTGGTTGCAAGCAGTCATGAATATGTCCCTATGCATCCCTGCCAGGTGAGAACACAATGTCTTTGCACCTGTGTGCAGGAAGCCAGGAGTCCTGAATCCTCAGGGCACTCACACAGGTATTTATCTCTTTCAATATTGTGCTGGTTTTGGCTGGGATGGAGTTAGTTTTCTTTATAGTAGATAGTATAGGGCTGTGCTTTGGGTTTGTGCTGGAAACAGTGTTAACAACACTGTTGTCCCTGACAACAGGGATGTTTAGTTACTGCTGAGCAGGGCTGACACGGAGTCTGGGCCTGTCCTGCTTCTCACCCCACCCCACCAGCGAGGAGGCTGGGGGGGCACGAGGAGCTGGGAGGGGACACAGCCGGGACAGCTGCCCCCAACCCACCAAAGGGGTGTTCCATACCATATGGCTTCAGGCTCAGCATGGGGGAAGAAGAAGGAGCGGGGGGGGGACGGGGGACGGACGACACGTTAGGAGGGATGGCGTTTGTCTTCCCAAGTAGCCGTTGCCTGTGATGGAGCCCTGCTTTCCTGGGGATGGCTGAGCCCCTGCCGGCCCACAGGAAGCAGTGAGTGGATTCCTTGGTTTTCTTTGCTTGCATGTGCAGCTTTTGCCTTACCTATTAAACTGTCTATACTTCAACCCCTGAGTTTTCTCTCTTCTAGTGTTCTGATTCTCTTCCCATCCCACTGGGGAGGGAGTGAACAGCTGTTTGTGTGGTGCTTGGTTGCTGTCTGGGGTTAAACTATGACAAGTAGTTCCTTTAGACCAAGGGAAGGGCTGGTGATTAAAGTTAGGCAGGTGCTTAAATGATCTGTTATCTGTTTTAAGTTCCCTAAGAGCAGTAAATTGCAATTACTCAGAGTAAGATCAAAGAACTTTTCAAGTACATTGAACTCCTAAATAATCTGTGAAAGTTAGGGTATTGTAGTGTCTGAAAGAACAAATAACATGGCATATAAGGAGAAAGGTCTGTGCTCAGGGAGGTGCTTTAGGCCAAGATGTCTTGGAAACCATTGTTCCAAAACTGTCTGCCTGGGTCTGCCTCCTTTTGGGGGCACCAGATACAGGTTGCTGCAGAGGTGACAGAGAATATTAATCTTCGGTGGCTTCAGTGCGTTGGAAATTTCCCTTTACAGGTTTATCCAGATTTAACTCATCTGCACCAAAAAGAAGCTACATCAAAAGAAGTGTGACCAGGAGGCTGAGGGAGATGATTGTCCCTCTCTACTCCACTCTGGTGAGTCCTCACCTGGAGTACTGCGTCCTGCTCTGGGACGCCCTTCTCGTGAAGGACATGGACCTGTTGGAGTGAGCCCAGAGGAAGCTGCAATCAGAGGGCTGGAGCAGCTCTCTTATGAAGACAGGCTGAGAGAGTTGCTTCTTGTTGGGATTTTTGACAAGGGTCTGTAGTGATAGGATGAGGGGTAATGGCTTTAAACTGTAAGAAGGTAGATTTAGATTAGATAGAAGGAAGAAATTCTTCCCTATTATGGTGATGAGGCACTGGAACAGGTTGACTAGATAATTTGTGGCTGCCTCATCCCTGGAAATGATCTTTAAGGGTCCCTTTTAGCCCAAGCCATTCTATGATTCTATACGTCCTAGTGACACATCCATATGAGAAAAGAAAGGAAGAAAAACTGAAGTGATTTCTTCTTTAGCTAATATTTTTTCCATAATAACTCTGGAAATTCTACAGGAAGGTATATCTTTCTATAGCATAGCAAAGTCATCAGCAGGATATATCAGAGCAGATGCAGTGATTCTCAATGACTCAGAAGCCAGTTCATGTGAAATAAATTCAGTTTGAGCCTAAATAAAAGGTTTGGTTTGGTTATTGGAAAGTGAATGTTAATATTATTATTATAATTTCATCTAAGATCTTTTAAGAGCTCAATATATTGTGAGTCACTTTCCCTATTTTGTGTTATTTTCCATTTTCATAGCACCTCCCTTCCTGACTTTAGCAAAGCAAGTTCCTAAGTAGTGTGAGAAAAGCTGTGCTCCTAATGATAACACTGATGAAGTTTGCAGAGCTGGGAAGCCTCATGAGAAAACTTTTTATGCAGATCCAGAAGGATCAGATAAGCTGCTTCTACTTCAATGGGATCAAACGTAAAAACACATTTTAAGAAAAGCACCTGATACATATTTTCAGATTTTTGAGTCTATTTTAAGTACACATGAGGAGGAGAAGCTTAGCTGACACGAATCAAGTTGAGGGAGTTCTGCCAGGCTACATCTGCTTAATACCTGCTGCTGCTGCAAAATTCTCCCAGTGCTCTTTAGATAGTAATTGTGCACATTAAAGAACTTTGGACTACCTCAGTGGAATTGCCTAAATGATAATATACATTAAGGTGACTTCTAACATCTGTGAACAAGGATATTTCTTTCTTACTTGGTGTAAAGAAGTTAGAAAGGATGCAGAGGTAAACAAGTGAGGAAAAAAAGACACATTGCTTAGAAGCATACTTGAAAAATAAAATTAATAGAATTTTGTAGAATTCACCATTCAATACTTGCTTAATCAATACTTGTAAGTAGTGACCTTCTAATGAAAAAAGGGCTTCAAGATTACCTAGCAATTTTTATAGAGCACTCACTTTATAATAGACAACACAACTCTTGGAACAATGCACCAGAGTCTGCTTCCTTGTTGTTAAATGTTAGTGGCCATTTCAACAGTTTTAAAATCAGAACAGGTAGCATTTGCCTGTAACAGATTATAGTTTTTCCCACTTACTGCTTTAGACTTAATACCTTCAATGCATGTTCTGATCATTTGTGCCCATGTCATCTTTCCATGGGCAGCAGGTCCTAAACTCCTCATGGTCCACAAAGCTTGGCTGCATAATCCTGAGCCAAAGGAAGTATTTTTGAAATCTTGCACTCGATACTGTTTTGTAATCCTTACTTTCTAAGTATTAATAATAACATTTGATATATAACAGCTATAAGTGTATGAAGGAAAAGAACATCTGTTTGGGTCTGCTTTATGAGTTTTTCTTTATGGCTATGTAGAGATGTGATAATTCTAGGAAGCTTTCACTGGAATTTTCATCAACAGCAATCTCCTGAGGCTACTGGATGTTTTGATGCCAGATCTTATTTGTAAAGATACTTTATCTTAGTTCCTGTTTCCATTCTGGGCTTCACATTCTAGTGTTTTTAATGAAACAAAGTTTTTGCATGTGTTTCAGTTATATACAGTAAATTTTTACCTTGCTGTCAAAACCAGAATAAAACATAAAGGAAGTGACTGGAAACCATGCTTCCTTTAACATTGGCTAAACAATTCTTCCTCCTTTTAAGAAGTACTTTGTGGTTGTCTCATGAAAGGTGCTGTGTGACAGCAATAGGCAGTAAGGTACAGGAGAAGCACTTGATAGAGGTTTTGAAATTCTCAAGGCATTGTTATAAGCAGATACACAGCTAGTTTCCCAAATGTGTCAATGGCAGAGGGACAGGCAATAAGCCTTTGTAAATTTTTCCTAACAAGTTCAGTGTTTTATATTTTTTCAAACATATGCTGAAGACTAAGACCAGAATAAACCTAAAGGAAGGGATCAGAGCAGGGAGAGGGGCTGGCGTCTTGCGCAGCAGCTGCTGCAGCCCTTTGGCAGGAGGGAGTGGCAGAGGAAGGGCCGAGAACAGGGATGTAGGTGCTTGGAGAAGGTGGGAGCCCTTGGATCCATCTCTCCCTGCACTGGGGGAAAGGGGGAAATTGTAGTAATTAAAGATGATAAGGAGATAAGGAGGAACCTAGAGTTTGCATGGGCTCCTTCAGAAGCTTCTTTCTATTATATGTGTGCTTTTCCCACCCATAGATATCCTAAAACAGCCCACCCTCTGACCAGTTACCTCCTTTTGGGCACCATCCTCTCTACTCCCGGTGGTTTCTTGACAGCATGTTTTTCCCCTGATATATTTTATAGTATTATAAGTCCTACCAACAGACTCTGGTCTAATGTTTTTTCATTGAGCAGAGCCTAAAGTGAGATGCAAGGTGACTTAAACCAAAGAAAGCTTCCCTGGGGTTCAGGAAGGTATATTTGGAGCCTGGTGCTAATGGAACTGTTTTTATTTATCTTTAAATAATAGAGAAGTTACTCATACAGTAAAGCACATATACTGCTGCCTTATAGCCAAGGACGTTCAGTCTGTCAAGAAGACATTCAATATAAAAATGTACCTTGTCCTGTGCAACTAATATAGTTATTTTCATAAATGTATTCATTTATCATAATGGCAGCACAACACCTTGAGGAAATGACAGCACACATAGATTTGTACTGCTAATTTTACTTTGTGACATGTTGAAGGGAAGTAGTTGAGGAATATAGCCTGGTGAGCAGCAGATCAGACGTATTGGTATGAATCAATAATTTTTAGAATGTAAAACAATTAGATTGCATTTTACTACTAATGAAAGGTCTGTAGATACGGTCAAGGAAGTAACAGAAACCTAAACTTAAATGCAGGGCACTTTTAAAAATTGCCATGTAGTTCCTGTGTTGCCCTCATTTTATTGCTATGCTCTATACTTGTCTGTCTTTTTAGCACTTTGATTCATCATTATTCTACACCCACTGTAATCTAAATAGAGATAAAAATACTAAATCTGTGCAAAAAGGTTTTTGTTGTGGTTGTTCCATCAGAAAAGCTATCAATAACTTCAAGAATATTCATAAATTTTGTACCTTATTTTGTAATTTGAAATGTTATCCAAAACTCTTACTTATTTTCAGAAAGGAAGGGTTTTAGGGAAAACTGTTATTTTCTTCTGTCAAACATAAGAAACTGAAACATGAAACAGAAAAAAAGTTATTTTTTTCATTATAAAAGTTAACTATTGTAACGGTCTTAACTACCTAGCAATGCATGTAAATTTATTTGAAATAGGTATGAGCATTTAAATGCATTTATCAATGAAAGTATCTTGTGCTTCTACCTGTGAGAATGGAGCAGAGAAACCTTTCCTCTTCAATCTCAATAATGTTCCATGGGGAGTGTCAGGAACTTCTTGAAATTTCAGAGTTTTCCCCAGTGGCCAGGATTTACTGATTCTGGTGAAAAGGGAGGCAGAGAAACCATGACAGCGATATGTCATGACAATGAACAAACGTGACACCAAGTTCTCTGTGTCAAAACGATGGTGAGGCAGTACAGATACATGCACCAAAGATTTAGAGATGGTAATGGACAATAGAATAGAAATTAAAATAGAACAAATAATCCAATTGTTTTTTAACTACTCAAGGCTAACCTAGGGAAGTCAAAGCTTTCAAATGCAGCTTGGAGTTTGGGGATTAACCGATTTCCAAGGACCTTCTGTTTTGTTTTGTAGCTCTCTTGCTGGAGAGGCACATTACTCATCTTGGTCAGTGTCACAATCTGTATCAGCCTCTGCAGCGATCAGGCTGTGCTTGCTGCAAACTCAACAGAGGTTCACCTGCACCTGCAAAGCTGGTAAAGTCCTAAGCTAAGCAGTAATCTTGCAACAAAATTACACATTGTAAGGGAGTAGGTGCCCTCGGACGTACAGCCTTCTGTCTGTTTCTGCTCATAAAAGAGGAAAGGACTGGTATGTTCAGAGGCAAAGTAACAAAATTTATTAGAATTGTCTGTAAAAAAAATAGAATTGTACTCTGAAGACATGGTTAATATAAGTGAATGAGCTATTTAGCTCAGACGCCCAATTTTTCTAGCAATTTGTTTGTACAGGCACTTGTGTATGAAATTAAATGCCTGACTTGCGTTGCTTGTTCATTGCACTTCTTTAAGATGTCAAATGGGAAAAATAAAGGGCAATTTGGAAATCTGTTCATCTTTAAATGTTTACTATAGTTCCACTCTCCATAATGCAATTGAATGTCCAAATATAGGTAGCAAGGAAGTAAAGGTTGTTACTCTATCTCTTAAAAATAAAGATGGAGAATTCAATAGCAGTTCTGCTGAAGTCTAAGCTTTTATGCTGAGAAAATAAAAAGGACTATTTTGTTTCAACCCAGATCCAAAGACTTTGAATTGGTTAGTTAATTGGAAATGCTTAACATCAAATGGTATTTCCTAGCAATTCCCAGGGTGATGTTTGGGAGTGCGCTCTTCCCTGTAAGCTGAACTCCCTGGAGGACAGCACAGCCCAGGACATAATGAAGAATTCCCCTCTGAACAATGTTGTGTTATATTCTTTGAGATGAGCATAATTATGGAGAAAGAGTTTGATGAGGTAGCTTGCATTTCAACTCCTGTCAAGCATTGCAATCTAACATACTTAAAATAAAATGTTGTGCATCAGACAGAACTGGAAGCTTTCTATTGCTCAGCACTTTTGAAATGAAACATTTCAGCATACTTGAAGCAAAACTATTGGAATTTTTTACTGTGTGAAAAAAAAAATATATTCTAAATTTTATCTAGGCAAAGAGTAAGTGTTGAAATATGCATCTTCCCCTGGACTGGAAATTTGAAATTTGGTTACCGTCAGGCTGGGAGGAAATTCTTGTTGGGATGTAGTCTGAGCTATAGTGATTCTACAAAGTGACTAAAGTGCCTGCTGCAACATGTCTCTCTCTCTACTTCTCACTGTCGCACAGGGCAAAGGAGGGAAGTGTTATTCAACATTAATAACACTATGTTCTTGGGAAAAGGCACTGCTGGCTCTGGGCTCAAACATTGATGGGGCTAAATGCAGCATTTCTTTAAGCTCGTACAAGGAAGAGAAAAAGTCTAGTTTTTAGGATCAGCTGTTAGGCTGGTCCTGAATACTCCCTGCAATATGCAGGACTGCCCTCAAACCTGTCCTTTGGAGCAACCCTGAAATGATAAAATCTTTCCAGATATGTGAAAAACTGAGTCAGCATCAGAATTAGGAACTGACCCCAAGGATATCAGATTTCCGTTGGCTACAGTCATGACTAAACTGTGCACTTGCCCCATTAAAAGACTATAGGAAGTGCATTTCATTATGTTTTGTGTAACCATGTAGTGCAATGGACATGCACTTAGTCTAGGTCGCTAAACGTTGAAACTAGAAGAGCTACCCCAATGACTGTTAAATATTAAGAGTCCCAGGCACTAGAGTAACTGAGATTATGGCAAGCAATTTCTTGCCTTTATAAACTGGAACAATTACATTTTCAAGTCAAGAATAAAACCCTTATATAAATTGTCATCAGGAATACCACTATATGTTTCAGTAACTTGATTTCTGATCCATACAATGAAGCAATGTTCTATTTTATACATGTTGAAAACAAATTGTATTAAGAAAATGATGCTTTTTACTGTAAGTGTAGCTGATTCCAATGCATTGGTAAATGCCAGCTACTTCAGTCTTAAATGATGCAAGTGAGCATAAGGCCATTGATTTCAATGAAGTTGTGCTAATTTATATCAGATTAGTAACTTGGTCCCATGTATTCCATAATCAGATAAAAAGAACACAGATTTGTGGAATTATTTTCTTTCATGTCTCCTCAGTTGCTCTTCTTTGCTTATGAGTAATTGACTCATAAACTAGTCTGAATTAAATGAAATGTAATTACCAAGTACTAACTTTGCCTCTGCAGCTCAGAGATTGTTTTAATGAATTATTCTGTTGTTTATTCAGTGTAAGTCTACCAGATGCATCATCATTTGTGAACTACCTTGTTTCTTCCCACGCAAGAGCAAATGGATTTGAGAGCACTGTTCTAATAACTGGGATCTAAAGCCCCAGATTCTCCACTGGAAGGCATGGGCAACAAGGTACATTGTTCACCATGAAAATTTTTGGAACTTGCTATCACTAACTTAAGAGAACTGCCCAAATGAGCAGGAGGAATAAACCTGCTTTGGTAAACATCAGCACAAAATGTAATAACTACAATTTACTGGGATAATGAATTTTTTTTTTTTTTTTCCCTGTGGATATGAAAATGCTGCAACCAGAATCTGAATCTCAGATACATGTTAAAGTGATTTTTTTCTTTTTAATAATCTATTCACTGTAAAAAAAAAAAAAAAAAAAAAAAGACTGTAACTAAAAAAGATTGGACACTATAAATCTCTGCAAAGCATTTTTTTTCATGAGCAATATATTCAGTCAGTATTTGGTAAGCTTCATAATAGTCTTGATGCTATCATATTTAGTGTAAAACATGCCACCAGCCAAACTTGGTTTCATTTCACATAGGAAAATTAGTCCATAGATTCAGAGAGTTTCCATAGATTCAGAGAGTTTACTATCAGGTAGATTTACCCAGATTTTCAACCTACATGGACCTTCTCCAAGTTTCATCCCAATTATTTGGATTATAATTGTCGCTATTACAAGTTTAAATATTCAATTCCAAGTCAAATTTTAAAACAAAACAGGAAATAAGGCATAACTGAATTTGAAAACATGAGGTGCTGAAAATGTACTTACTTTTTTTTTTTCATGTCTGGATCTTAGATATTCAAACACTCAAAATCAGGTTTTTACAGGTTTTTGCCCTATGTTTGTTACTATAATAACTTCTCACATTGTATGCTGCAGAGTTTCACCTGTCTTACCTTGTGACATGAGCTGCACTCACAAGCCTTTATAGAACTTGTATCCTAGTATGAAAACTGGGCTACAGTTTTTAGTGTAAACCTATTTTACAGTTAGGGTAACATGATAACATTTCTTTCATATGCAAGTCTGTGAAAACACATCATGATCAAAATAACTTTAGATTAAATAGACACCAGTGGATTTCTTGAATGTTATATGGTGTCTGGTTTGGGGTTTGGTTTGTTTTTTGGGTTTTGTTTTGGTTTTTTTTTCTGACAGATGCATGATGAAAATCCATACTTGTATCTGGAGCTGAGGGAAGCTGCTCTCCTTTGGAGACAATCAATTATATATCATCTCATACTTGGACTACATCTATTAAAAGCCTTTCCTTTGCAGTGATTTAAGGATAAAAGAGAGATCACACAAGGTGTAAATGATAACATCCATAGGTTTTGTAGGTATAGGTTTTGTATAATGAATAATGTTTACACAAATGCTGCCCCAACTCATTTAGTGTCTGGTGAAAGAATGTGAAGAACTGTTTCCCCTTCTCTGGCTTGTTATTTGTTTTGTCCATATTTTTTCATACACATTTGAAATGCTGGGTTTATATATAATGCTTCAAGAGAAGTAAAGTTCTCCAAACAGCTTGTTGTCTGGGGATGCCGTATGATGGATCAAGTTACCACTATAGCAACATCCTCTTCTTAATGCAGGACTACACAGGAGCTGCATTGGGTGCCTCACTAAGAGGTTTATTAATTTGTTTTTGTCAAAGTAATGACTGAGATATAATGACTTGACTGAAGAAATAAAATATACAGTTAGTGTTACAGCTAGGAAGGTTAAGCATAATGCAGAAGGTTTGTAGGTTATTTGGAAATATTCAAAGGTGGAATGGAAAAGCAAAGTAATCTTGCTGCTGAAGGAAGAATGGATGAAAAAGGCAATTAAAAGTTGGAAATCTGAAGGAAAAATGACTAAGATATAAACAAGAGTGTTCTTTTATGATTTTTAAGGGTTTAGAGGGAAAACAGCTGTTACAAAATCCAGCACACTCATTAGAATATTTAGTCATGAGTAATGAATATCTGAGGAGTTACAGCAACTTGCTGAAGTATTAGACCATGACACAGTACAGGCTGTGGTTTAAAAGTCGTTTTCCAGAAAAACCACTGATAGGAAGATGCTAACAAGAGGCACTGTAGTTAATTCAGAAACTCAAATTCACATCCTTAAACCATTTCTTTACCCTACCTGAGTGAGCAAGCAGCATTACCAAGCATAAAAGGTGTTTTAAACCTAGTTGTGCAATAGAAACAACAGAGTACAAAGCCGTGTGGACTCAGGACCGCTTCTGTTACAAAACTGCCCATCCATTATCGCATACAAGAGAACCATGGTGAAAATAAAAAAGGTAAATTGATACAAGTCTTTTGAAGCAAGAGGTTGCTATATAATTAGCTGTCCAATAAGCTGTGTGGGAAATAAATAACTTTGTTCTAAGTAGTATGGATTAAAATATGATGTGAAGTGTGCTGGATTTGACCACACAATAGCTTTGATTACTTTGGCTCCCAAGTTGCAATGATAAGTATTGCTATTGCTTGTCTAGTTCTTCCCATTTTCCGTCATAAAACTGTCTTTCATGATGCAACCTGGCTTACACAGGACACATTTCTGTTAAGGTAGGTTGAACCCATCTCTGTAACCAGAATTCTCTTCGACTCTCCTTTCCCAAAATACTTGAAGTGGTTATTAGAAAAAAAAGCAAGTTGTTGTTTCTTATGTATTGTAGTAATATAGTTGTAGCAGCCTGCTTGTAAGGGTAAAATAAAACAATACAGCAATTGCAAAGAAGCAGGGGATCAACTTAAAGATATTTTGGAAAAAAAAAGTCTCAAAGAAATATTGAAGTCAAATAACCCCACCTCCTGTCTAGTCAGGCTGCATTTTAAACATTGAAAATGTAAAAGAGCCACTCAAAAATATTTCTCACACATTAGGCTCATGAGAAAATTATGAGAATGTCAAATCTCCAGAAGAGGAGCTGTGAATCACAGCCTATAATAGACCAGAGAGCAGAAATTGTGGAAATCACTTTTCTTGGGATTTGCTCTGAACATGGTCATACTCGTAGACTAGTTCCTTAAAGAGATTAAAAGTTTCTATTTTCTCAAGGGCTGGTTTTTTTTTTTTTCTCTCTTGGTTTTGTTATTCTGATGTTCTGATTCAGAATTCAGAGGGGGGTGAGGCACAGGAACAGGTTTCCCAGAGTAGTTGTTGATGCCTCATCCCTGGAGGTGTTTAAGGACAGGCTGGATAAGGCTATGGGCAACCTGATCTAGTGGAGGGTATCTCTGCCCGTGGCAGGGGGGTTGGAACTAGATGATCTTTAAGGTCCCTTCCAACCCAATCCATTCTATGATTAATCTCAATTGCCTTTCATTTAACTAGCAGAGAGAAAAGAGTTACGTCAGGCTTTCTAAATTATCTGTTAAACAGAGGGAAATAAATAGGAAGACTGTTGGAATTGGAAATAGAGTTTTTCACTCATTTCAGGTTCAGCTTCCTAAGCATGGGACCAGTGCTGATGTTAATGTTAGCTGCAAATTTAGGAAAAGAATCAAAAGATGTACATCCATATTTGGAGCTATGTTAACATTTATTTGGCACTAGAGGTGGATTGGGTCAGCATCAGCAGCTGGCAAAGTGCCCCTCCAGTTTAAATTATGGAAGCTGAATGGCTACGGTGACAAATGCCACCAGGGTACAGCTTCCAAGAGACTGTGTCCCAGCAAGATCTGGTACAGCTAGAAAAGCACTCCCTGGGGTCAAGGAAGCTGGATAAACTGTGGTGCAGCAGGCAGGGTGTGGTCCTGTTTGGCAAGTGCCAGTGGATTGGGCAGCAGGCCATACAGGAGTTGCTACTGCTGGGCAGGGTCTTGAGGGGTTTTGGTGCTGGCCACAGCAGAAGCAGGAGTATAGTTGAGTCTGAGCATATTAATTTTTAATTTAGCTGAATATTCATTTTTGATTTAGCTATCCTGACTGTGGGCCAACTGCGAAAACCAAACAGTGCAGCTAAGTAGGAGAGAGGTCACTCTAGGAACGGGATAGGAATTAAATAAAAAGGAAAAAAAGGCCGTGCAAGTTCTAGAATGAAAATTAAAGAAAGAGATAAAGGTAGGCTGAAGAAGAGAGTATAAAAATTGACCATTAACTGTATTTGGGTTTAGTGCTATACTTTTGAGTTGTTATTATTTATGTTTTATGCTTTCAGCTTCTGGTACAATTATGTCATCAAATATTAGTGCATTAAAGTAATTTTCGTTTCTGGGATGGACTGTCAGCATTTTGGCAAGCCAGTCAGGCTGCTTCCAATGCCTGCTCTTTGTCAGAATGCTTCGGGAGAGACAGTTTCTCTTAAACTGTATTTCACACCCTCCTAAATCATCAGGACACTGCCTTTTCTGTCTGCCTTGTTCCCCAGCTACAATCCATCTGGCAATGGGATACTCACTGGCAGGCATACCAGGGAGTTATCTGTAGTGAATGGAAAAATATTTTACAATGAGTCTTTGATGTTCATAGACAGTTCAAAGTTCCTCCCTTTTTGAGTATGAATGAATGGAGGGAAAAGGGAGGTCAGCGTCATGGGTCTGAAAAGATTCATCGGTTCACCAGCCGCAATCACATGCGGAGGCTGTTCCTCCCATCTCCCACAGTTTTCCTCTGGGGAGAATGCTTGTTGTCTTTTTGCTGAAGTGGAGCTTTTTTTTGAGAAATCCATCGCTAAGCGTCACTGCTGGATGGTGAATACAGAAGGGTGTTAACTGAGGTACAGTCAAAATCACCCACGAGTAAGAAATGTCTGGTCTTAAGCTGGTGAAGTGTGTCCATTAATTTATCTGGCTTGGGATTCAGTCTCTGTCAGCAGAAACAACATTGCAAAACTCCATAATTAATTGCAACTATGCTTGGGATAATCATCATCTTTACATAAGACTTTTGCTTACCCTCTGCGCATTAAAGGTCTTGCATAGGCCTTATTTTCATCCTTTTCATGAGTATCTCACCCCACCGGGCACTTCTAGCCCATGTGTCTCAGGAAAGTGTAAAGAGTCAAAGATTTGTGGAGATGCCCAGTGCTCTGGGTTGCTTTTCTTGTGCATATGCAGACAGCCTTTTGCATGATGATTGATAGGAAGGATGATCAAGTAAGTCTCTTCACATACCAAATCCAGGCACATTTGAGCAGAGTGAGATTACCAGCTATGGTCTTTCTGATAGCAGACCCACCATGAAAGACCAAGCGTGATGCATATCTTACTAAGACACACAAAGACTGGGATGTGAGACCTGTTAAGCCATTAATTGAAACTTGAACAGATGATTGGGAGAAAGCACTGGGTACATATTATTAGAGGACAGAAACTTACAAGATCTTTGTGTTATTAAGTGGTAAAGAATATATTTAATACAACAAAATGTAGTTCATCAAATACATTTGATCCTAAATCCAGGTCATTGGATTAAGGTTGACACTGAGAAGAAAAATTCTCATTTGAAGGACAGGAAATTTTTTGTCTCCTGGTATTGGGGAAGAGGTCTATCTGACACAGCTTTAAAGTAAAGAAAAGTGATTCTTCAGAGGAAGCAGACTTATTTCCCCACTCTTGTATTAGCAATTGCTTTAAATAATATTTTAAATTTCTTTTTTTTTTTTTTTTTTTACTTCTGCTTGATTTTCACAGTAATATTAATTATGAAAATAATTCCTTCCTCTACAGATTTGCAGTTGGTATAATGGAGGTGTGATCTGAAAGACTTTTGGAATGCACAATGTGCCACTCATCTCCTTTATGTATACGTTGGTGGTCTCCAGAGAGGATAAATGAGAAAAAAAGTAGCTACTTCTACTTGCTGCTCATAGAGGCCAGATGGCCAGATGTCTCAGCCGTTGTTTCTGGTGGACAGTTAATTTGAGTCACTGACATGCTGTGCTAGATCTGGTGTGATCTGAAAGACTTTTGGAATGCACAATGTGCCACTCATCTCCTTTATGTATACGTTGGTGGTCTCCAGAGAGGATAAATGAGAAAAAAAGTAGCTACTTCTACTTGCTGCTCATAGAGGCCAGATGGCCAGATGTCTCAGCCGTTGTTTCTGGTGGACAGTTAATTTGAGTCACTGACATGCTGTGCTAGATCTGAGTAGGATTTAATAGCCTTGTTTCTGTAGGGTTTTTTATCTGTGCCCCTATCTCTTCTGTGTGTGCCAGGGTCTAGTAGTGGAAATGCTATGGCTGGGCACCAATGTGCTTTGGTAATCTAAGTACAAAATGGAAAAGAAAGAGTGATTTTGGGCAGTGACTTACAGGAACTCTGTGGAGGCATGTTCACAGGATCAAGAGACCCCTGAGGTAAGAGAAACCTCTTGCCTACTGCAAATGGTGGCTGTGCTGCTTCCCAGCTGGTTAAGTTCAAGAGATGAATGTCCTTACACTTAGATCATGGGTCTGAAAGCAAAGTTTATTTAATGCAGAAACAGTGCAAGGGAATCTCATTGTTTTAATTTTGAATTTTGCTTGGCCTCCTTCACAATTTATGTCTTTTCTGTACCAAGCCAGGGTAGGATCCAGCTGCCTCCTGGACAAGCTCTATGGCTGGCAGCACAAACCACTCTGGGCCATGCTTGTAAATGAAATTTCTGGCTGGTTTTCCTTGGTTATCCCAGCAGGCTGCGTGTTTGTCTGTTTCAGTAAGTTTAAGATCTTTAAATATTTACTTGGCTCTTTGCTTTCCTATTAGAAAATGGTGAGGCAGTTTGTTTCTAATATCTGTCAGGATCTCTTTAGCTTGTGAGGTTACCTCTCCCTAAATTACTAAGCACAATCTACAGGGAGGAATAAGGACAAGGTCACATCACTGTAAGGCTGAGCCAGAACCTCGGGTCAAAAAACGCCATGTTGCTGTTGAAGCTACAAGGCCATCCCAAGGTCATATTTTCAAAGAGGCTCTGAATAGTTACCCTCTTAAATCCCATTAAAAATTAGCAGCTCTGTTAAACTTCTGTCTTTCTGTGGTATTTTGGAAACTGGTATTTTTGTCGCCCAGCAGGAAAGGGAGATATCTCCTTCCTGCAGGAAGGACAGGGCCAGTCAGGGGCTAACAGGGGTGAGCAAGAAGAAGGCCCACCAGAAGAAAACTACTACTTCTGGAAAAGGGATATGGTGTTGTGAGCCCCTGGGAAGAGGAGGAGTCCAGAAACAGCTGGAAGAGAGGGCGGAGATGATGGAAAGGTGGGATGGTAACTGAAAGTGTAGGAAAGTGGGAGGGGGGAATGATGGAGGTGTCCGAAATGAATGGTGAACAAATGGAGCACATGAAATTAAGTTGGCTGCTTCCTGGGCAGAACAAAACGTTGGATGACCTGCCCTGTTTGAGCAGTATTAGACTAGCTGTCAGTCATTACTGCAAAAGGCCTGAAGACTACAGGTTGACAAGCCATTAATGCTAATTTTGTTTTGAACACTTAGAAGATTTTAGAAATATATATATATAAATGCAGATGCAAAGAATGAATATATCTGTTTGTCAGATGTTTATGCTTCAGCAGTACAGTCAAGCTATTGAAACCTTGATCTCCTTGATCCCACTAATTGAACAATACTTAAGCTATGATTTTAAGTCTTTATTCATTATATTAATGTCAAATGCACATAACTATGTGGGAGATAGGGGAATTCAGACATATGAAGTTCAATGATTCCTGTAAAGAAAAGAAAATAGTTTTTCTGGTGTAGATGTGATCAAAGATTAAAAAACACCACAGCACGTGTAAAATGATTATGTTCTGTATTTATGGCTGGGTTAGTCTTGGGAAATAGAAAATATTACCTTGCTGAGAGCAGACCAAGTACTGGGATCAGATTCATTGTTATGTTCGGGCCATCGATGCTCCGTCAGAGTGTGCAACTGGTTGGTTCTGTTGGAGCAACAGAAAGCAGCCAGGAGTTACAAGAGAAACTGGGCCAGCACATGCTTTGTTATTATTATTATTTTTAAAGGTAAAGTAATAAAGAAAAACATTGCCAAGCATCACAAAGCCGACACCTTCTCTATAGTCAATTTGACACAAAAGACTGACCTTTCAGAGGCTGCTACGGTTATTTAAAAACAAGGTACTCTCGAGTATAATTGCTGTAACCAGTGTCGAGCCACAGGCCATACCCAGGGCTGTCATTTACCATTTCTCTGCAAGCAGCCAGAGGCAAGTGAAGCCTGACTTACAGCCAGGAAATGAGCAGTTTGATCCTTGGATTTGGTAAGTTAATTTTCAGCCAGAGTCCCTGCTGTTATCCTGCCCTTTCTGTGCCATGTCAGGGAGTTTACCCGGCACAGGGCAACTCACGTATTACATCAAAGTGCTGTGCCAGTCCCTGAAATGCTGATTTAACAGGTACGGAAGCCATGGCTGGGAAGGGGTTAGCTGCTTTGAAAGTACTGACCTCTGTGACATGATAAGGCACAGGTGGCACCTCAGGCACAGCCTCGGTCTTCTGCATCCCATACGCATAGTCTAAAGGCAATTTGTGATTATTTGTGGTTATTTCCAGCTGACTATATAAATTAAAAACTGTGGTGACATTATCATTTATATTACTGCCTTATCTGCTCAGGTTTTCTCTCAGAAATCACTATTGCTTCACCTGCCAGTGGAGATGCTTGTGTGTTTGCTCAAGCTTGCTCCAATTCAAATGTCTTTGCTTGCATGCATACTGTGTTTTGACTGCTTAAAACAACGTAACTCATTTTGACTAAAAGAAATGATGGACTGATGGTCAGCAGATGTGACCAAAAATGTCTTCCAGTTGAAGTTAGTTGGGAGCTTTAGCCTCTTTAGCTGGCACGCTGGCCAGAAGACAATGTGCATACGCTGGCGCGGCGAGGCTTCTGGGGCACAGGTCGTCCTCTGCTCACCTGCACCCTGACAGCCGCTGGCCTCTGCTTGGCATTCAAAGCCTTGCTCCAGCAGAAGTAAAGGCAAACACCATGGTTCCCATCATCGAGTAAAAATCTGCCTGTGATTACTTCTTACTTTGTTGTCCCTTTAGTATTAACTTCCTTCCACACAGAGAAGAGCCGAAGAAATCATTGTCAAGCCACACTGAAAAATTGCAATAACAGGGGTGGTTGGTAACTGTATTAGGACTGGGGGAGCAAGAGAACCTGGAACTGGTGCAAAGGGAATCCCCAGAACAGGCATTTTAGTTTAATCAGAGCCATAATGTCATCTCCTGTAACGGATACCTGAGTATATGTTTAAGAGATTTTATGAGATTTTTTTTTTTCTAGTTAGTTAGATCCTTTGTTCAGTTCTTTGATTTACAAGAACTATGTTTTTAAGAACCTCACTTTTTCTACACCTTTTCATAAGTTCATAAACTCAGTTTATGCATACACTACCATCCTGGCTAGATGAGACCTACCATGAACATTTAGGAAGTGATCACACTGCACATCAAGCCTTGTAAAACTGGCAAACATTGAAAATCTGGTTCTCTCTCTTGTAGCTGGCACTAGGATAACAACGATACTGATGTGGGTTGATATTTTTATAGGCATGCAGACAAGAATGTTAAATCTCTCATTTTATTTTTTTGTTTTCTTCTCAGTGATTAGTGAAAATGGAGGGTAAGATATGACCTAGTGAGGCTTCAGATCTGACCAGTAATTGAGACAAATTCCAGACATGAAAGGGCTGCCTGATGTTTATAAATCATTAAAGGCTGAAAAATACTCACTGTGAGGGAGATGTAATAAAACAGTTCTTTGGAAAATAAACAAAAGGGTTGCTTTCAGAAGTTCTGCTGAGAGGTTGATTGTGCAACTGTCATTTTTGTAAACATTTATGTTGTTTGAATGAGTGTCTTGACCACAGCAAACAGGCAGCAAAGGGCAACTGATCTTACTTCCAGCTGTGTGCTGATCAGTGACTTATTAATTGACTTTGTAAAATTTAAATTTGGGGCTTATTTTTAACTAAGCATAATGGAGTTATTGCGGGTATTACTACATAATGTATGCAAATGAACAAAAATTACCTTTTGCTATATACAATACAGCAATGAGTGGTTTTGTTGGTATTTTATGATTCATTCTTCTAGTATCAGTGTGTGCAGAGTCATGCCTAAGAGGGGTCCATTTATTTTGCTCTTTGCTTTCTGTTTCCTTTCATTTTTCCATAGTTAAGCTGGGGCAGAGAGAGAGGGGCTTCGCACCAAACACTGGTGAAAATGATTTGTCAGTGTACTTACTTTTTGATGGACTTTGGGGCCTATAGAAAAGATGGGGAAAATCTTTTCAGTAGGGACAATGGTGACAGGACGAGGGGTAATGGCTTTAAACTGAAACAGGGTGGGTTTAGGTTGGATATAAGGATGAAATTCTTTATGATGAGGGTGGTGAAGCACTGGAACGGGTTGCCCAGAGAGGTGGTGGAGGCCCCATCCCTGGAAACATTCAAGCCCAGGTTGGACGGGGCTCTGAGCAACCTGATCTGGGTAATGGTGTCCCTGCTCACTGCAGGGGGTTGGACTAGATGGGCTCTGGGTGTCCCTTCCAACCCCAAACATTCTGTGATTCTATGATTCTATGATTCAGAAAACGTGAACAGGAGGGTTTTACTCAGGGAGACCACCCTATCAGAGTTTCTGCAAAGCAAAAGTGGAGCAATTCTCAAGGGAGATGATTGAACAGAGGGCATTAATATCTCGGAAACAGACACTTGATGTGCTGCAGCAGCTCAAGTTGCTGAGACATTCCTGCCTCTTTCCTGTTGCAGGTTTTTATAGAATCGTAGAATCATTTAGGTTGGAAAAGACCTTTAAGAACATTGAGTCCAACCATAAACCTAACACTGCCAAGCCCACCCCTAAACCATGTCCCTAAGTTCCCCCTTAGTTCCTTCATGCAGTAAAAAATCCACCTCCTTTTGGTAGCACAATTGAACTGGAAGAGCTGGAAATTCATCTGTGTTGGCTGAACGGAGGGGATACTAACCTTTGATGGCAAAGTGGGCCATCCTGCTTGTGGCCACTTGGCTCCCACGCCATCGGGCACAGCGTAGTGCCTGTTTGTGGAGCATGGGGTGCTGCAGTAAGCTGAACTGTTCTGCTTCCCTGCCCCCGGAAGGCTGCTACCCGGGAAAGAGCTGAGACAGAAGTGCTCAGTACACGTGCTAGCGCGTGTCTCTCTCCTGCCATGTAATTGAGGCTCACTGTTCAGCTCATAGTGTTTTAATTCTTATTTCTCTGGAAATACCATTCTTCAAGGATCAGGAGAGAAAGCACTACTAATAAAAGATTTTTCTTTAACCTTCCCTCTTCTCTTTCACTTATACTACCTTCTTTAAAGTGTTACAGTCTGTCCAGGGTCTCTTTATGACTTGTTTGTTAATAGGAGAAGCAAACCTCTATATAATGTTGTTCCTATTTCCCTAATAATAAGAAATCTTCTAGTCTTCCTGACACTACAACCCAAATCTGCATCATAATTACAGTGACTTCCAAAAGAGTTAGTTATCCTCCTGCACTAGCTCAAAGTATAACCATATAAGCAATATAGGAGATAAATTATTTAGTCCTTTTGCACAGGGGTTACATGACCTATAGAAGATACAGGAACTGAACTAAGACCTTCACGATTCACCTTCTAGTATTATTTTCTTTCTAGTAGGGGGCTGAGAGATATTGCCAAGGTGTGCCCGTGTAAATTTTTCCACAGTACATGTTCAGTTCATTTCCCAGTGTGTTACCTCTCTGGACTGGGGCAAAGACCCAGACCTTATACTCCAGAACAGTCCAGAGAGGGAAAGGCAGATAGAGGACTCTGCCTCTCTGCTGAGGGGACAGTCAAATGACTTTTCTTAATTCATGCTTGGCATCAGCTTATCATTCTAGTTCATCGTATAGCACTAATACCTCTGTTACATTGTTAATAATTAACGTACAAAGTTCATCTGCAAGCAGAAAACCTTGCAAGCATGTATTTGAGACAGATTCTTGCCTGCTATGAAACCACAGCTTAATAGAAGCAAAGAAACTGCAGCACAGCCAGCTACTGGTAGCTATGGACAGCTGTAGGCACAGGGAAAGTCAGTGGTTGCCTAAAGCAACAACCTGCCTGGGAGGGCAAAATGATCACATGTATGAATTCAAATACCTGAAATTACAACCTTCAGAGGTTATGGAAGTTTATGAATATGAATTTAAAATCATACAATAAATGGAAATTCCAACCTAAATTATTCTATGATTCTATAACACTGGTCTCTGAAGCTAGTGCAGGCTGTTGAATATGTTTTCCTTCTTTGGAGGGTATATTATTGGCTTGTTTTTATTCAGATGCCGTGATGATTGACAGACAGAGTGAATGTAGCCAAAATATTTCCACAGTTATTAGATCACAATGAATGCTGTTCATTCACCTTCATATCAACTTTGGGTTTGTTTCTCACATACTTCCAGCTCTTGTAGTTTCCTGAGAAAACATTTCCAGATTTCAAAAAAATTTCTGTAATTTGCCTGAAAGTGCCCATGCACTTTTTTCCCTGGGTACCCAGACAGTATCGACTTTGCATGCCCTGCTCAGGGCCAGCCTGGCAGGGAAGAAGAGGAGATCACGAGTAGAAGAGAGACCCAGAAGCCAGACTGGATAGGCAGCTGGGCATGGTAATATAATGCCCATTTGCAGTGGGAAAGAAATATGGTAGGACTCTCTAGTGTCTAAAGCAAAGACAGAAAGGTGTAATTGTACAACAGTGGTCCTCTCTGGCTTTACTGTCTCTGTACCTGTGCAGCTGGGTGAAGTTCAGGATGCTGTGATTAACCCATATTGTAAAGATTTAAAAGATAAACAAATCAAAACATATTTTATGCCATCATGTCATGAGTGGAGGAAAGGCCTAAACTGAGGAGTACCTCCATGCATTAGGTGCCCTAGTGATCACCTCTTGTTTTACTTGCAGAGATTCAGTCTGTCATCTCTGCTTGTATTTCCACATTTTTCGAGTGAAGCCTAAAAATATTCAAAATTGCCAAATTTTCCAAATAAAAAAGTGTGCTAGAAATACTTAGTACATATTTTCATTTATCCTCTGTTTTACAGCTATGCTTTGATAAGTAGAGCTAACACATAAAAGCAACAATGGCTAAACCCGTTTCCTTCAAAATCAATACCACAAGCCCTGTTACAGTAATGTGAATTCAGGGTCAGGGTTTTAATGTCTATAAACCCCCAAAGGGCTTCTATGTTTAATTTAAATGGTTAAAATGGTAGGATTCAAAGTTTTTATTTCTTCTAGTACCACCAAGTTCTGATCAGATATTATAAATTTTCAGTAAAAACCTGGCACGCATTCAGCCAGTGAATGGCTGAGTCTTCTGGTGACAGCCGAGGGATATTCTCATCAGTGAGTGCTTTGGGGAGAATCTGACTCAAGAAATTCTTTTGCCAAAGGTGAACCAGGCCATTCTCATAGCAAACATTTGTCAGACTTGTAGCTGGTCCTGGAGAGGATTTCACCGACAGCCTGGTGAAAGTGTATTGAAAAAAAAAGGAGGTGTTTACTACACCAGAAAAAGATACCAGGCTAAAGGTTGCATTGAGAGGAGGAAGAGAAAGCTCTTTGTCTTCAGTTCATCCTTAAACCTCTCACGAGTTGACTGCTGGCAAGCAGCTGCACCTATCCTGAGCTGCCCAGGCCATCTCTATGAATCATGCAAACATCCCTCCTCATATATTCTAAATGTACACCTGTAACAAGCAATTGGTCATTTTAGAATACAGTGGAAATAATGGATTTAGGATGCCTTACAGCAAAGCTGTGCATCATTTAAAAATAAAAGCCCTTCAAAGATCATATTTGCTATCTTCCTCTACTACATCTCTTTCACCTGATTGCATAAATCCTGATGCTTGTCCAGGGGCCAGAAAGCTTTAAGATTCCAGATCACAGCACGTATCGCATTGTATATTCACATAATCATGGTTGTATATGAAGATGCAATCCCAAGTTAATTTAGCATTCTGATAATATCCAATGTCTATAACATTTAGATTAATTTACTTTTTGTGTTTTTTTAAATCTTTTCCTTTTGAGATTCTTCTAAATAAATTCCTGTAAGTCACCTGGAAAAGGAGTACACTGAATTATGTATCTCAATGCATTAAATCTGTTTTAGTCTGGATGCATTTATTAATCACTGTTAGTCCCTATGAAATACTTGACAATCTTAGCAAATAATGATGTATTATTTGAGTAACTGAAGCTGAAGTAAAAAATATTGTCTGGTTTTGTAACAATTGCACCAAGGGACAATTCATTGTTGACGTCATATATAAGGGTAGATTCTTATTGTTTTATGTCAAAATGATGCTGAAGTTGGTTTACTATAGCTGTGTTCTTCATTGCCATATCTATCTCCTTTCCTATCTTACCATCCATTTACTATGTAGTAGTCGTAATAACAAGAGAAATACGATTTCCTCTATTCTACGCTGTCACACTACTCTTCAGCTCCTACTGGGAAGAAAATGAAATGGGGAAATATTAAAGCATAGTAGTATTTTTATTCTCCAAGTAGTTCAATAGGACTATTGTTGCTTTCTGGCTCCTGTTCTACAACAAGGTCATGGAAACCTCTGTTGTGTTCTCATTTCTAATTGCAAGTCTCTCCTCTTCCCTACCTTCTCCCAGTGGTGACTTCAAAACATGTCCATGACATTTTGTAAATGCTCACAAAGAAGAGCAGTATTTAGAGAATTTTAATACATCTCTCCTGTCTTTTTCAACCCCGAGAACCTCCTTGGCACAGTTGACCTGTGCTAGGGCTGTTACCAGGGGACCAGGCTCAGCCGCAGAACCCAAATAGAGGTTAAAAGAGAGGGAATGGGCATGTGGTGTCATTTTTGCTGTCTTGGTACCCTTGATGCCATGAGGTTGGTATGGTTTTCCCCAGGCAGAGCATGAGAGATCTGTGGAAGCTGTTGCTTTTGTGAGGCAATCTACTTTTTTTTTTTTTTTTTTTTTTTTTTTTTTTTTTGGGGGGGGGGGGAAGGGTGGGGCGGGGGGAAGGGGAAGTTCTTTAACTTTTTAAATTCTATCCTTGGATTGAAGTAACAGATGGTGAGGAAAAGAGACATTGCTGTTCTCAGCATGTCAGGCTAAGGTTAATCTTGACTGCTCATCTTGCTTTATCTCAAAAACATCTGAGAAGCGGCTGTAAGGGAAAGAAATCACGAATATATATACACTTTAATGCATTTTTATGTCACAACTGGTAGGGATCACCCAGGACAGGCAGTCAGAAAAGATCGCTGGTATACAAAATACTCATTCTTACATAGACATTGTCACCAAAACACACAAAAAGACATGGACTGCTACATAAACTTTTCATTTTACCCACGTCTTTCTCTGAGGCCCAAGCTCTTTTTAAACAGCATCTTTGCTTTTTACATCAGGAAGGCAATCCTGGTAGAGCAGAGCTTCTTTCAGCCATGGAGTCTGTAAAAATTCTTGATTTTCTGCATCTTACTGACACTCTTCACCTTTTCAAGTTGAATGGCTTTGCCTGAAGGAGCAGGGGGAGAATTAAGGCCTATATAATCCAGGAGGAAGGGTGGAGAGATGGTCTCTGGGGACAGCTGAACACTGGTCACTCTTTTCTTACGACAAAAAAAGACCATGAAAAGGAATGAGCATTAAAAAAAAAAAAAAAAAAAAGCAAGAAATAAAACTTCAGTGGACTTTATGTTTCTCTTGCAAATTCTCTTACAGGATGAGAAACTACAGAAACACCAAGCTCTTGTGACAGGTATTGCTTCTTGCTGTCTCTCCAGGTCCAGCTCCCAAGCTCAGCAAGAGCTGGAGAGGTTTTTAAGTGGTCTTTACTCTGCTATCCTAGAGGCATGCTATCACTTATGCTCAGCAAGAATATTTGAATGGTCTAAAACATATCTAGAACAACACAGATGATAGTCTAGATCTGCTTCTGGGGTGTTTTCTGATCATATACGGTACAGCTGCTCATGGACAACAGTTCAGCGGTGCCAAGGCTGAGGAGGAATAAGTCTCCCTGGTACAGTGTAATTCACCTTGGACATGTGAAGCTTTTTCAGCACATCTACATTTCTATTTTTTGGTATAAGCTCAGAAACTACAATTTGTAAATTACATTAGTCAAAACATGCAATAGAGAAGGAAGGACAAAAGAAGCCAATCTTTAATTTAAACTCTATGTGTCCTTTTTTTCCCATTTCATGCACATTTATTATTATTGTTTTGCAAATACAGTAATATGTTCTTAATGGCTTACTAAAAGGTATAGAGAAACTTGTCCTGTTTTGGAGGTATGATATATATTGGGGGAAACACACAAAAAAATCTTGTTCTACTGCTATTCAACATATTTTTGCTGCTGAGCTCCCCTGCTGTATCTCACAAGGAGACTTTTCAAATTAATTCACTCAGATTTTCCTATAATCAAGAGAACAGCATGGTATTTATTTCATGCTAATAATTTCTCTGACTGGAACATGGAGCTAATTTATTTACAGGAAGTGACATATCCTTAAAGCCTTTTTGAATACCGACAATGTGGAGAAATTATTATCTAGACTTATGGCAAGAAAAAATTCTGTAAATATTTTGGTGAAAGTATGGGGCGAGCAAGGTATTTCTTCTGTTGTTTAAAACAATTGTAAACTGTTAGTCTTAAATATACCTCTGTTGAGCAGGACTGTTTATATTCATGGACTTCTAAAAATGTGTTGTACAGTTTCAGTACATTTGAAGCTAGAGTAAGAAATTTGCTCTACAGTGTATTGCAATCTGGTATAAATTGCTGTCAGTATGGAATGGTCTTTTATTATTATCATAAATATAGTGTAGTCCAGGCTGCTTTTTCTCCCTCTTAACTTGGGGTTGATATCTATTGAAATCAAAGTGTGATATGCTCCTTTATGCTTGCTGCTTTGCACTATGTTTAACAGTATTTTCCTGGAAAAAAAATGAGCTCTCTCCAGCTAGGCAAAAACATTGCTATTGGGAATAATTGTAATGCTGAATTTTGCATGCAGAGGTAACTCACTGACATGAGGGAAAGTAATTTAATGTCTGTGCCTTCAGCCCCATGTTGAGACAGACTCTAAGGGGCTTGTTCAGTCTCAGCTGTAGCTCATTTACCGCAGTTCACACTTACCTGTGTCTGTTTGGCAGTGGGAAACTAGTATGGCTGGAGTGTGGTTTTTTGTTCTTGATGTGGCCTTTTTTCCATTCATGGAGTTCTTTGAGCTGTTATCTCTGTGAAGAGAACAGTTGCTATTAACTATCCCCCCCATGCACTGATGGAGCTTGGGCTTTGAGCCTCTGTCTTGAGCAGCGGCCACTGTCCCGCAGCTCCACAGGGATCGCCACATTGCAGTCCAAAATGTGCAAGCACTTGGCTGCCTAGCTAGCACTTTTAGATGAAAATACTTGGCTCTGCATTAAAAATAGCATCTTTTCTGCCCAAATCGGTAGGGTTTTCCCTAACTTATGGTGGAGTGTGGTAAGGTTAAGACTGCTGTGACTGGCAACAATGCGGCAAAGTACAACCAGAGATACTAAAGCTGAACTAGGCAAAATGGTGACTCTTCCAAAATGTCTTCTTATTCTTCTAGAAAGAGGAAAAATATAATACCGCTTCTATTGCTTGTTGATATACTCATTTTCACAACCTGCTGGCCCTATTCCTTTTACATTTTCTGTACCACTATCATGTTTCTAACTCCTGCTGCAATGCAGAATAATAATTAATTGAACTAACTTTATGAGATCCACAAAGAAATACAGGTGCTCTCTGTTGCTTTCTTAGGAAGCATTTAAAGATCCTACATGGCTTTTCAAATTCTAGCTTCAGCCTCAGATTGTAAGCTGAACTCAACTTTTGAAGAAGTATTTTTGTTTGTACTCTTTCCAGCTAAAACAAACACCCCCAACCCTCATTGCTGTTAGCAGCTGTTGTACTTTTTTAGCATGTGCTCCAACCTTTCAAAAGAAACAGAATTTGTGAAATTCTGCCATGTAAGATGAGACACTAGGGAATGAAATCCCCAATGGAGATGGAAGTGAGAGATATTCTAGAACTTTAATTATGGCTTCTTCAGCAACTGGCCAGTAAAATATTGATACTAAAACATAAGCATGAGGTTCACAGGTTTAGCCATCGTGTTGTTTGCCAGCTGTCTGTGGTGCCTGGCCTGCTTTGAAGCAGCATCATGGCAGCATACTGCTTTGAGAGAAAAAAAAAATCTTTTTTTGAGTTGGTATCAGAAAGTGACTGAAGATATATGCTGCTTCCATTTGCTTCAAACTTTTCAGACTGGACAGGCATCATTTCAAATGGCAGCAGATGTCCTAGCTGACAAAAAATATTTAAAATTATGAATTATGCCACAATACCAGGATTACATAAACTCACATAAAATCACTCAGATCTTTAAATCAGCCATTGCTGATTTAGATACACATGTACTTCTTCATTAGATGACCAGTTCCATGAAACAATGAGAAATACTCAATTTCATGTGTTATCACTGGTATATAACCTCTCTTTTTGTGAAACCTTGTTTTTTGTGAAATCTTATATTCAGCTTTTTCCCCATTCCGGTCTGATTTTTCTTGCCCAGGTAAGTCAGATTTGGCTTTCTGGGGCATGAAGTAAGCTATTCTTCAGATGCTGGATCTGTGTCTTTGTCTTTAATTTTCCTAGCTTTCACTGGTATATTTTGTCGTGTTACTATACTGTTGTCAAAAATACATAGGTATTAAATTGAGGCTCCACAAAATCTCTAGAAGTGCATGCTAGAGGGATTTCAAATAATACTGAGTTTCCCTCTTTATTAGTTTTTTATATCCCGCAATTTAGCTTCAATTCAGGGAAGTGCTCAAGCAAGTGTTTAACTCCGAGAATGTGTGGAAAAGTAGGCTCACACTAAGTGCTTTGTGAAGAAATTTTGCCATTTTCCTACAGGATGTCCACCCGTATTTTAGCCAGGTTCTTGCTTGTTACTTTAGATTAAGGTATTCTTCACTTCTAGAAGAAATAAAGAAAATAAATCTGTAAGTAGTCTAGATGAATTTAAACCTGTTTTCCTGTCTTTACTCATAACTTTTAACTCTTTTATTCCTGTAAACCAAATAAATGTATTTAAAATAGAACCCACATGAGCTTGAATATTTTTCATCTACCTTTAAAAATGGGATCACTATTTAAATATCCTTAACAGTGATACTTTCCCAAGGTATGCTATCTTCCTGGGATTAATTGATCATCACTGAATCTCATAGGATTGTGTAGGCAATTTCTGCATTATTTTAATTTATTCACATAAAATTTGAATGTGAGAGTGGAATGTAGGCTACACATTCTATTAATCACTGCTAATAGCTGAACTGGGCGAAAAAAAAAAGCTCAAAACCAGGTATGGAATATTACATAGTCTCAATTTCTGCTATTTCTATCTTAAACTTAGTTTTAAGTCCTCAGTTAGGAGAATTATCTATCCAAGGGTAACTCAATGATTTCAGAATTAAGGATTTTGCTGCAATAAATCAGAAAGATCCTTTTTTTTTTTTTTTTTTTTTTTTTTTTTAAAAATTTTTAATTCCCAATTTTAGTAACATTCTAACTACCAAAAAGAGGGGAAGATGGTAGTCATTTAATTCTTTTCTCTCAATAAGATGTGGTGGAAAACAAAACCTGTCTATTTTCTGTATTTAAAATTAATCCAAATTTCTGAAAAAAATTTTTTATTTCTTTAATCAGTTCTGATAAGACTTAGTTGGAAGCCCTGAAAAACTACGCCTTTCAGAAATTATTTTACTGATATATACTGTATCTTTTTTCTTGATTTGTCTGTTGTTAAGTTGCTAAAACTATGTAGATGTTTATCAGAATAGTTATTTCATAAAACGGTACATGGACGTAGAACTAGAGGTGAGATACCACACTGAAAACAAACCACATTCACAAAATAAAAGGAACATATTTAAATAAAGTGTCACTTATTTTATCAGTAGTAGCAATACTGTAAGCACTAATTTTACCACCTCAAAAATGAGTTGGTAGAGCTGTCAATGAAATCCATCATGTGAACTGAAAATGTCCTTTCAAAAAAGGGAAAAATGTGGGCAAGCATACTTATTTATTGATTTATTTAAGGTGAAATCCAGTAAGAGTGGAGGAGATGAAAATTCCTGCAGAAATGAACCAAATTCTGCAAAAAGTTTTCCTATTCTATCATTTGACTAGAGGGATGCTGCAGCCTCAGTGCCGTGGCAGAGACCATTCAGGCGAATAACTCCCATGCATACAGAAGAGGTGGGGTGGAGAAAGGACATGAATAAAGGCCTCTGGAGACCTTCTGAAGAGCTAGAAGCTTGTTTGTATGAGAATACTAAATAGCTATACAGGAATAATTATTCTGATGTAGTTATTCTAGATTAACTGCTTTACACATTTTCTCAGTCTGAAACAACAGTGTAGAGATGAGGTGTCTCAGGGAACTTTAGCTATTAGACTCCTAATGAACCTCCCTCCTGCCTAGCACACCTCTCTTGTGGAGACCACATACAGAATAAAAAAAAACAAAACCAAAACCTGAAACCCAAATCCCTCAACAAAGCAAGCAATATGATTTTGTAAGCATTTAGTTGATAAAGGGCTGCACATTAAGTAGATGTTTTTTATGTAATGACTGGGTAGGGTCATTCTTTTAGAAAATATCTTTAGTGGAGTATCAGAAACGGGAGTCTGGGGCATGGTATCACTCATATTTCTTGAAGAAGATGGAAAAGTATATTCAAAGACTGATAAAGGGATTAGACATCATGTTTTGGCAAGTGTTAAAAAAAGCAGGAAGAAACTAACCCTTCCCCAGATCTTTTAGAATAACTTGTGATCATAAAATGAAAAAAGCTGCAGAAGGGTACAGACTCTTTATAAAACATATAAAAGCAATTTCTGGATGTAAAATACAATTGATAGGCTACAATTTTATATATATATCTAGTCCCTCATTTGGTTGAGTGATTATCAGAAGATTTTTACTAGCAATTAAGGACATTCTGTGAATCTGCACAAATGTTATTTCTCTGCAGTTTTTTGTGGGTGACACAGGTAAGTTGGTGGTGTTTGTACAGATGATTCTTGAAAGTGATCCTGCACCTTGATTATATGTGCCTGTGGGCAGGGACACACTTGTTGCTCTCTTTCTGAATAGCTGTAGCATTTCTGGATACACAGTAATGAACCAAAAGATTGTGATCCAGCCTTATTCTGTCTAATTTAGACATATTATTAAGGCATCTGTGGTCATACTCCAATTACCCTATGCTCTGCATGTAGCCACAGGAGAGGGACAATTATTTCTAGGTGGTAAATCACCTAGCCTGCTCTGGGGCCTGTCTTGAGATGGGCTGCCATGTACTGTCTCTCTGCTCCAGGTAACAAGGAGGTGTGGGTGATCAGTAAAGGTGATCATCTATTTTTTAAGCATCTATGTTTATGGAACAAAACTCTACTGTTTAGGTACCTCTACTCAGAGATGAGAGTGAGCAGGTGTGAATAATTAAGTACTTGCACTCTGAGCAATTTTTATAATTAATGACAAGCATTATCTCACAGTGAATGATTTACCTCATCGCACCACTGAGGACTGTCTTTACAGGCACTGCCTTCTCTTCCTCTGGCCAGAGACTAGAACATGCAGTGGTGCAATGAACAGTTTGTTTGTTTTATTTTTTAAGTCATGGATAGCTGACTGGAAGATCGGTGAATGTTGTGTAAACATGTCCAAGTAATCAATCATATTTAGATCTGTAAAACTCCAAGCAGCACTCGTGAAGATAATACTAAGTGCGTATTTCTGTATTATCAATATACATCCATTGCAACTGTGGCTGATAATTCCTGCCCCAAATATTCTGAGTGTAGAGTGGAAGCATTGTGCAACAGAGAAAAGCAATATCAGACTCAACTAGGGATGATGAGGCAACAAAATTATAGCTGAACGGGAGAACTAGTAGAATACGAAATAGTAGAATGATACCTGAGGACAGCTTTATCCATTTTTCCAGTTAATGAAAGATAGTCTTTCTCTATATAAATGCTGCCTCAGAAAACCTCCAACAACCATGGAGGCAAAGGCACTGATACTCATGAGCCTCAGAAACTGCTGAGAAATCTATTCCTTCAAGATTTAAAGGATACACAGTGCTTGACTGAAATTTTTCTCACTTACTTTAGCCATGTTGCATCACAACCTGAACAAATGCACCTGGAAGGGCATCTGATAGCAAATATGGTGCTTGACTACTATGGAAGGTTATTTGGAGACATATTGGCATTCATACATCCCTAAAGGCATCCTGAAAGATGTTTGTTTCTGTTTTCTGGAATACAAAATGATCAACGGTCTGGTCCAAAATGCAATTCATATACAGTCATAGAGGAGCCAGAAGGAGAAAGTAAGTTTTTAAAGACAGAAAGCAATGTGAAAGCAGATTGCATGACACATTTTTCTTCCAAATAACCTTTACCTCCCACTGGTATTGAAAAGTATAGTTGCTCAGTGCTACAGAAAATCATAATGTGCTTTCTGAAATGTTTTCTCTGTTATATCATGTTCCAGAGAAACTGATGATGTCTTCTATTGTCAGAAACTGGCGAAAGAATTTGGGTCTTCTGGAAGTTATAGCTATATTATCTCACTTCCTTTCTTCTTCTGACTTAATAATTTTCTCTCATCTCTATTTAATTTTTTTAATTGTTATTTTAATATGGGAAAACATAGTTTCATACCTTAGGTTCCACCAAATGTTGCAAATTAAGAGAAGTGTAGCTGAATGAGTCCTCCAGGAATGGGTTAGTAGAACAAGGGGCTTCAGCAAAAGGATTTATCAATGGGGCCATAGCCAGCAGCGACACCACTGCCACTGAGAACGATTCTTTGTTTCCTCCTCCATCTGAGGTGGCAAAGAAAAATGAGAGCAACTGGAGAAGCATCTCTCAGTTTGCCTAATCAGTTCATCTACAAGTCTGCTGTCACCTGCAGGACACAAGGAGAAAGCAAACGGCAGCCGTCCAAAACTCTGTCATGAAGAACAGATAAAAAAGCAAGTGAACTATGGTCTTTTTTTTATTAAGTGGGCTTTTCATCATTTAGTTGTCAATGTGTACGTTTTAAAAAGCGTTTGAAAAACACTTTTTTACAAAGTCTTTGACTTTGAAAGTCATCTTTATCTAAAGTTTCAGAGAAGAAAAGGAGATTCACTTATTTAGACATAGGGGGCCTAATAGTTCTTTAGAGTTTTGTGTCAGAGGCCTGATTTTTTTGAATACTTTTCTCTGAGACAATAAAATTATGAGAGATGTCTGACTTCTGGGATACAAACTGATGACAGTGGGGCTTCATGTTATGCATGAAGCCATTATTAAGCAGAAAGATTTTAGAAGACTGATAAGAGGGGAAAATACCGGGATCACGGCTGCATGGCATTTTAGCTGACAGTGTAGTGCAATGCTGACAGCAGGACAGGGGCCTGCCTGCCTCAGAGGCAGTGCTGGAAGCTGGGTGACTGGGGCTGGACGCTGATGCATATAGTGGCCTGACTCTGTGAAGAAATGAATTAGGAAAACAGTTGACCAAATGCTCCAAAACTGGAATGGTGTTTTTCTATTTACTTGTGAGGCAGGAAAACAGAAATCTTTTCTCGGTCAAATCGCCTATAAAGGGTAGAGTACAAAGGCTAAGAAATTGCAATAATGGTTTTAGAAAGCTAAAGATGTTAAGAGTCTACTGCCTCAAAATACTTTAAACATGATTACCAGAGATCCATATAAAACTGTTGATTCTTAGTATACAAAAATCAAATATATTTATTTTTAAAAACGAGAGAGAGGAAGATGCCCATTGCTTGCTTTTCTAGTGGGTATAGCTTGTGATTAAAAATAACACAATATCCAGGAGCCAAGCTAAGTTCTCATCAGATATAGAAAGCACTAATTTTTGACCCTTAACTGTAGAGGAATTTTCATTAGTTTTCATCAAATAAAAATTCAGTTTTATCATCTAAATGGTTGCTACATAATGAAGATTTGCCATATTCTGACACTTTTAAGGAAAATGCCTGAAAATTTAGCATACTAACTTGTATGCCTCAAGATTACATGTATTGATTAAAACCTCTCTATTTTCTACAAGGCAGAGTTTAGATAGGCTTGTTACCCAGTCATTTGTTGTTCATAACTATGCTATTTTACCCTGGGATGAAGTTGCTTTAAGGTAAGCATTTAAATAGCCTTGTAAAAGAATGTCTTTTGCAGTATAACTCTTTTCAGAAAAGGACAAACACTTCTCTATTTCTATCAGATACTTACTCAAAAAGGTTTTTTTGACCTTGTTTGTTTGGGTGTTTTTTTGTTTTGTAATAACTGTTTCTGGGCAGAACTGGGTAGCTTGAAACAATCCCCATCAAATGAGAGAATTTGCAAGTCCGATGTATTTTCTCCTTCACAGGAAGTACCTTCCAAATGAAAGACCAGGCTTCTCAGTGCAAAGTAGATGGTCTCTCTGAAGTTGTGGCTGTTTGTAAGGAGATGCAGGTATGTGAGTCTTGGATTATTTGGTATTGTTATAAACTAATAGAATGCGTACATTTGGCAAATTCTTTCAGTGTATAAAAGTAGGTCTCCCAGGTACCCAAACCAGTTTTCCTTAGTTAATTCTCTAAGTCCATAGCCCTCTGCTGCCATGAACTTTCATATGGGAAAAAAGTGTTTTGAAGACATTTAGATTCTTGTACTGTTTCTACAGATTCTACATTGTTTTTTCTGTTGACCAATAGACCTCCTTTAGTTCATGCCAGAATGGAGACTATAGGTCTAGAAGAGAATCCAGCATGGCCATGGGGGTGATACAAGAACCTAATCAAGTTGTAGGCCTTTTTATTAATTCAAGGACAGTGTTTGACCATCAAAATTGGGTTTTGCTCACCAGGATTTCATCTGTTTTGCACTTCTACGGTATACATTCATTTGTAAATAATAGTTATGAGCATGTTAAATTTACCAGTATAGTGAAGGCTAACGAGTCTAAGGAGAAGTTATGTCAGGTGTGGATATGAAGCCCATCTCCTGAGTATACAGTAACCCACATCTTTATGGAGCTGTATCTTTCCTTAATTTGAAGAGTCTGTGGGAACACGGGGAAAAAAAGCACATATACCTGCAGTGCCAAGTGGCCCTCCTGACAAGTTTGAATATGCTGCTCTGAAGGATGATTTTCAATGAAGCAATTATGAGAGCTGTTATTTGTTTCAATTTTTAAGAGAGCATAAAACACCATGTTTGCCATGGTTCTATTTTTGGTGTGATATTTTTATACTGCAAGTTTTCAGGAAAATTCAGACTCCATCACACGGAAGTCAAACCTAATGAGTAAATTATGGATAAATTAGACACAAATTAAAAACAGATTTCCTAATATAAACTGTTACATATATTTAACAAGACATAGTTTTCCAGTGCAAGTCCATCTTAAACATCAATGTGTTTCATGTCCACTTTTAGAAAGAAACTATTCTGGACTACAGACCCATATATTTTCTATTCTAATGCTCATCTATTTGAATAGTTAATGATTTATAATAGAATCATTTGAGTTCTAGGAGGATGGCATATAGCTTTCTGTGGAGTTATAATACTTGTTGTAAAATATGAATATTAATATTAGGAGTTATTTTTCTACTAACATCAAGATTCTCTGACATATTGTCATTTTATTCATCATAACCTAAGTTACTATTATTTTATGGTCTGAAATAGATTTACTTGAGAATATTTGGGTAAATTTACATAGAAGTCAAAACCAATAGGCTCTGTGCAAGCTGGTTGTTTACATTTAAAACCAGAGGTAGAAATAAGTTTGTTAAATGTATTACATAAATTGACAATTTGCAATGTTTAAGATGAATAATAAAACCTTACCAATGGCATGATTTCTTTATCATTTCCTGTAGTCCCTTCCAGGAAGAAGTCAGTGAGTACTACAAGCAAATCTGAATGCAGTATCTGACCCACTGGAAATTCAAAAGGCTTACAGAGTTTAAGGATTACTGCAAAGTTCCTATGAATATTTCAAGACGCAACCTGTCTGACTGACAGATACTACTTACACTTTTAGAAATTCATTTATTCAAAGGAATGCCATCTCATTATGTGAGCAGCTTATCTAATAGACCAGTCCTTTTTTCAAACTGGAATTTTCATATGTAATTTTAAACTAAGTGGAAATGTTTTGCTGGTTGGGAGATGGAATGTCATTTCCTTTATTTCTCAGCACAAAATTACAACCAATAGGAATGTTGTATTCTTGCAAATAATTACGGCAAATTTTAATGTGGTTTTGTTTGACTAGACAATGGCTTTACTGAAGTCGTGAACAGTTATGGTTGATTTAGAACATGGTCTATAAAACATTTGGAATTTGTAATCTAGCAGTTAGCCATGCCTTTGCAAATCTCCCTCTGAACAGGTTCACTCTTCAGCTGTTACGTTGCAAGCTGGATGAGACTGAGTAATTTCTTTTGCAGTCAGAGACTTTTGAGGTATATCTTGTATACGAGAAGTGCAGAAAAAAAAAAAAAAAAAAAAAAGGAGTTGTCTAAAAGCCAACATGGAAAAACCAGGAAAAGTTCTGTAGAGCTAATGTAGATTTCATTTGTGACACTGCTGGACCTGTGGTTTTGTGAATCACAGATGTCATACCTCTTAATTTAAGTAAGATTTTTGATGTCTTCCCTAATGCTCTCAAGAGTGAACTGGGGAGGTGTGGCTAAAGTGGAAAGACGATTGGGTAGGTGCAGAACTGATGAAATAAGTGCACCAAGGGCATAGGAAAGTGGGACAAAACACTATTTTATTGTTTATTTAATCCTACACTCTTTTTTCCTATGTTTTTTATCACACTTACTAAAGAAAAGTTAGATTTGGATGTGGAAAGTCTTTAAAAATAAGAAAAGAAATACTTTGCCACTGTCTTGGATCTAAAATATGGCTTATTTGAAACACATTCAGTCAAAAGGTCTGGTATTTTTAAAGGTAAGTGTTCCCATTGCAACTTACAATAAAAGGTTTAGATCTAATTCAGACCTGACCTGGAACATGCTCTTGCCAGTTAAACGGCTAAATTTGTGTTTCAACCTCAGCTTTAGCAGTGATTTTATGTCTGTATTATCCCTGAAGAGGACAGATATTGGGACATATTTTAATACATAACCCAAGAAGAAAAGGAAGAAATTATAGGCAAAATCAAATCTTAATGAAATGATAACTGTTCCGTTTGTAATTGCTGAACAGTAACGGTAGCCAAGTGGACAGAGCCCAAACATTTAAAATGTAATGAAGCTTTATTAGTATCATCCATTGTATGCTATTTCAAAATAATTATATAGTATATTTTGGCTTGTGACAAGCATCTAGGATCATAAGTGATAATTTAAAATATGGCTTTATTGTCAAAAAAATGTTTTTTCCTAGATAAATTCATAGAGTAGGTAGAATGTGTTTTAGAAGAAAAAGTTAGACTGGAAATTGACTTTTCAGAAGTAAAATCTCTTTCTATTAAATAAGCAGACCCCCGGCTTTTCTACAAATACATAGAAGTTTAAGGTGTTAAATGATCTCTACCAATCTTCTCATAATGCTTTGTGTTTTCTTAATACACATTCTCTAGAATGCTGGTTCTAGAGAAATGGTGTCCAAATAATGTTCAGTATACACTCACTGAAAGATGATGAAAATCAGATCTTGTCTATGCTAGAAGGTTATAAAATTTTATATTTCTTGGGGTTTAAGTTGAGTGACTGCTTCATATTGATGCAGTTATACTGATCTTTATATTAGTTATTTGCTATTCCACTTTGGAAAGGGAAGACGTTTTACCAATACATATATAGTTTTATGGGGACAATGATAAGCTCTTCAGTGATAAAATCAATTCAAGGAATAAAAGAACACTAAAAGCAAACCTGCAACTTATGGAAGTAATTTTCATGTTAAAGATTTCAAGAGTATCTAACTCTTACATTACTTGAAAAAGACAGAATGCAAAAATGGTTCCACTAATATGGAGCTATTTAGAGTATGTACTTGCCTGATGGAGAGAGTTTATCCAAAACAGGCAGAGGGAAAACCAGTCTTTTTGTCATTAAATGAACCACCACACTTATAAAAGATGAAATCAAAAAATAGTTTGTGTTGGAAGGGACCTTTAAAGGTCATCTAGTCCAACCCCCCTGCAATGAGCAGGGACATCTTCAACTAGTTCATCATCTTCAACTTGCTCAGAGCCCCAACCAATCTGGCCTTAAATGTTTCCAGGGATGGGGCTGCTACCACCTCTCTGGGCAACTTGTTCCAGTGCCTCACCACCCACATTGTAAAATACCTATCTCTTCCTCTGTCAGCAGTGTTTTCAGGTCTATTATTGGCTGCAGCCTTAGAAGTGGCTCACTCTTTGCAGATGCTGAATTTTTCTGTAAGATGAACACATGAGGGTCCAGAGAGCTTGGGTGGTCCCTGCGTGAGCTGGGAAGGGACAAACCTGTTTTATTGCCTCATCTCAGCAATATAAAGACAATAAGTTGATTATTCAGTCGCTTAATTTAAACAGGCTTGGATTTAAGCCGTAGGAAAAATGGGAATTAAAAAAAAAAAAAGCAAGAATATTCAAAGACCTATAGGTGTCTCTGAGTGTCTCCTATTTTTTTTCTGTGAATTTTCTTTTTATTAGAATTTTTTTAGCTTATGCCAAATAAAGCGATTTATCTACATTTGACAGCAGATTTCCATAAATCTTTATGGCTTCAGTCCATGTGGATACTTTTTTTATGCCCTAGCTCTCTTAAAGTGAGTATGAAAGCAATCCATCTTTTTTTTATTTTTTTGTTTGACATTAGAATATAATTTTCACCATTTCACCATATTTTTTTTTTCAGGAAAAAAACCATGAGCTTGCTGTATTTTTCTGTGGCTCCTGCAGAATTTTTTTATTAGCAGTCACAGCTACCTCTAAGCTTTGCAGAAGTGTAGATGATATTCAATTTTGCCATCTTAGACTGCTTTCAGTTTTCTATCTGTAAAATAATGAGAGGATAGCTGAGAGGAGTCAGTGGGAACAAGATGGGTAGCTAAAGGGGTTGTAAAGCGTAGGTGGTACAAGTCAATAGTGCACTAGGATGCTGCCACACTGGGGTTATTTTTGGTTCCTAAGCAATACAAAGCAACTGGCACGGTTGAGAGGTTGCAGGGGGAAAGAAGTTCTCATTCCAGGTTTCCACCTTATAAATTGCTCCTCCTCTTCCATGTTCCTCAAGTATGGGACCTCCTTCACACCTCATTTCCTGTAAGTAGGGGACTCTTCTCTAACTCTTCATAAATTGGTTACTCAGTCTTGTGTGCCCCCAGTAACTGTCAGAGGTGGGAACGGTTCTGGAAATCTGGCAGGTTAGAGCAGCTCCTAGTCTGCACTAACCTCTGCTGGTTTAGAGAAGTGACTAGCATATCTGTTTCGAATGCATGCTACAGTCAGACTTCTGATGTTTTAAGGGTGAAGTAAACTCTTATTCAAGGTCTATATAGCAAGATGCAAGTTTAAATTCTGCAGCTTAAATCTCATGGCATTGCTGTGCTGAGATCTGTGTCAACTGCAGACAAGTGCACAACTGAGAGGTTCTGCCAAATATGGAAATAAGTTAATACAAATAAGGACAGCATTTAGATATATTGCTGAGGCTGCATCAGGGCATGCCATCTTAATCTGAATTATTGATGAAAATAAAGAAGGAAAGGTGAAAGTTTCATAATTCTTTCATATACCCTTCAACATTGTCAATAATGTGTTCCCTAAGGTTGTTTGTTTCACTCTTGGGCAAACCTAATATGTGACCATATAACACTTATTAAAGCTTTAATGACAGTTTCTCACCTTGTGTCAGTCTATCCATACGAGAGGTTATAAAGTTGCTGTATGGGCTTTTGCATTAGCTTATCTGATTTTATAAATGCTAAGTCATCCAGAAGGTTTGACTGTTAATGTCAATAGGAACAATGACTTGACAATGATACACAAAATTCCTCTTGATTTCAGCAGACTTTAGCTACTGAACTATCTTAGTATATTTGGATTTAAATTCCTCTATCTTTATTAGTCTTCATTTCATTTAAAAAGAACTCAGGAATATATTTTCAAAAGGAAGATCTAAAAGCTAATTTAGAAAGTTAATCCTCTAGAAAAACTTAACTAACAATATTAATCTTTTAAAAGTAACATATTAATGCTTATTCTGTAGAATAACTACTGATTTGTTTATTGCTTCCTATTTTTTTAAAAAAAGGTATGCAAATACTATTCATATGTGAAAGTAAAAGAATCTACTTGCCCAATCTTCCAACACTACTAGTAGAAAGCTGCCTGAGGCTTTCACATGACTTATGCACCTGCAGTGTTTCTGTTAATCATTACAATTGCTGAAAAGCTTGGGGGGAGAGCTTTCCAACATTTTCCTTCTTTAAAGTGTGTGTTCTTTCTGCACAACTGATCAAAAGGTATGTGGGGGTGGGATGCAGAAAGAGAGAGACTACCACTCTTTGTACTGGAATTACAAAGAATTTTACTTATTTTCTTTCATCTATGTATTAGGTTGTGCAAAACACTTACATAACCAAACCTAAATAACAAAGAAGAAAACAAATAATTGTTACACTTAAGACGATTTCAGTGCGACTTCAGTGTTAAATTTGCTATACAGCCTTGACTTTTTTATTTACAGGACTCCTATTTCCCATCAAATACCTAAAGTATACCTATTCTCCCTCATAAAATGGTATCTATGTTTCTCATATATAGCTGTTGACTGACAAAAGGTAATTACACACAAATACAGAAGAAAAAATATGTTGAGGAATGAATCTCACTCATATAAATGTCTGAATAAAAGTTTGAAGGCCATTTGCTTTACACTCAACAGAGCACAGTGTCTGCAGGATGTCATCCCTTTCACTCCTGCTACAACAGACACAAGTCTTCACAAACGTCTTCCATACGTGCCGCCCTCTCTACATAGCTGTAGAAACAATAATTTGATGAACTCCAAAGATACCAGTATTAGCCCTGATACATTTCATTTAACACCTGACATTTTCTGAAGACATTTGTCTGTTGCGACATTTAGATGTCTGTTGGCACAGTTTGTAGGTTTCTAATTCGCACATTCATGAGATGATGGATGTAAGATGTAACTGAGGAGCAGTAGTTGGGTCTTTAAAGTTGTAGGTTTTAATGATGATGCTCAGTTTTAGAAACACAACAAAGTAGTAATCATTTCAAACAACTCAAGAGTATATTAAAAAAGTTTGATATTGTTCAGTAGTGCAAAGTTAAAATAATTATTTGCCAACACTGTTTTGGTTTTGGTTTTGTTTTGTTTTGTTTTTTACTATAGAACAAGGGACAGGCTGTTTGATATCAGGTATACATGTTGTGATTATGGATTATTCTAATGCTTAAATTGCTGGCAATATTTTACCATAATGTGTTAGAATACTGAGATTTTACCATAGTATTTTAAATTTCATCTGCCTGTCACTCTGACATGAATGCACCATGATGGAAGGTTTTTTGCTAGATAGCTGAAGCAGAGGTTTTCAGAAAAAAAAATTTACTTGAACTACATTATCATTTTTATTTGAACAACATGGCTTTGGGAACTGAAAAATAATTAACATCTCCTTAGGAAAAAAAAATAGATTTTTTTTTTGTCTGATTCCAACCAATTGTGTCTTTTTGCTTTGGGATTTTTTTTTTTTTTGCTTTAATAATTTTCATTTAGGTTAATATTTTGAGGGAAATAGCATAATTTAAACTGAATATAAGATTTCCAGTTCAAACAACAAAGATGCTTTTCAGTATTTCTGGAATGAAATATTTCAGATCCACCAGGCTGAATATTCTAACATTTTTTAAAAATGTTGCTTTTCATTCAGGGATATTTATATACTGGATTGCAATCTTCTATTGTTAGTCTTTGTTATAGTTTCCTCAAAGGTTGCTTAATTAATTTATTTATTTTAGATGAATGATTTTTAAAAATCATCTCATTTTATTGCTGTCAATATTTAAGAAAAATCACCAACCCATGTTGTTCTTTTTTTCTGGTATAATTGGAATATTAGTTATAATTGAGAAAGCTCAAAAACTTTGGATAGCAGTAGTGAACAATGGATATTTTGCTTGGTTTCCATCTTTATGGACATTTAAATTTAAAGATAACAAATCCAAGAAGAATTCTTCATTAAAATAATTTTTTCTTATCTCACTTAATTGAGGAAAAATGCAGGCACTGCAAATATTGACTGTGGACTCAGGTGTAGCTATGTTGTACACCAGACTCCCATCCACCATTTAAGGTCTTTGTCGTGTCCTAAGACAGTGACTTAATAACCTTGTCCCACAGAAATAATGTAATGGTGCTCAGCAGTTTTTAGGCAAAGATGACAGGAGCATTGTGGGAAAAAATGAATTGTAATCTATCAAAACATTTTCACCTTGGTGATATAGAAGCATAAAAATTGATTGTTACAGACAACTTGACACCTGAGTCAAAGCTCACGTACCATGTTTTGTGCTTTCCAACAAGAAATGCAGTCATAGCATGACAGCTTGACTGTTTGATTATTTGCTTCCTCAGTGTCTTTTATTAATGCTGTTGTATTTTATATTGGCGTCTTTTACTAGAACAAGTGTATAAGAAATCACTTTCAACATTTTCAAGACATCACACACTGGATTATATGTCAGTAAAATGGCTGCCAAGCATTCATTATGCAAAACAGTCAGTCTGGCTCTTCGTAATGTTGTCTTTCCGGCATGTTAGATATCTTTCACTGAAAATCAAACACGGTGGGTTGTATATATGCCTAGTGATAATAATCTCTTTAGTACAAACAGCACTGGATTGCAGGGCACATGTAATAACAGTTTAAATATTCTCTTCCTTCATTTATTATAAAGCTCTTGAACTTCAAAATGCTTTCCTTTGCGTTGGCACCTAAGTGCTTCATTTTCCTAATTAGAAAAAAGTAAAAAAGCAAAAACAAAACCGAAAAGTTCTTTTTTTGTTTCTTAAGTTCCAGCAATCATAACAAACATACTTCAGTGTCTACTTTCTGCTTTCAAATTCGTAATTTGAACTGTGTGACCTGTTTGAGGAGTTCTGCAATATGAGCATAATACCATGTGATACAATGAAAATGAACCAAAGGGGAACACTGAGAATAAACAGAACCCTTCGATTTCTCAAAATGACACATGCTTGGAGAAAGCAAGCACAAACATTGTTCAAAATCAGCACCAACTCTAAGCTTCCCTTCTCAGCCACGTAGCTTGCCTTGCTCTCTGCAGCGCTGGCTTGCTTCTTCCAACATGTGATTCATCAGAGGCCTTCATCTACTGTTCTTGACAGTTAACTTCTCACATGCTGGGTGATTGGTTTATTCCACTGGTTAGAATGAAGGGACTGGTCAGGTTAAGAAAAGTCTAGATGTGGCTGTTCACCCTTAGATTTTTTTTTTTTTTCCTGGCATTTATGATAAATCTTCAAGCTCTTTTAGAGGCCCCAATCCAAAATCTTCCAAGGGATAACTCTGTCTCTTCTAGGAGGTGCAGGCCCCCAAGCAGCATCCTCCTGCTTTCCTGCTACTGGCTCGCTGGTCTGTCTCAGATTCTTCCATCCCTGTCCGGGAAGCCTACATCTCTCATCAGCACGCAAGGGGTACAAGATACTTCTCCCAAACTCAGCCAAGCCATGAGTTTGTCTTGGTTGTGCCAGAGTAATTTGTTACCTTCTCCATTCATGGCTAAAGTGACTGGTGATGCTAGGAGATATGTCAAACAGGCCACTTGAGATAAATACATTTGGAGGCAGAAATCTTGAGTGGAAACTGTTTTACTCTCATGGTATTGTTAATTACCTGTTGAGCCAGAGAAAAAGTAACTGCAGGATAACCTCCAGAGGCAATTCTGCAGTGAATGGTTAATGACCACAGACAAAGCCAAACAACTGTGTCAGAGAGGCAGAGAGTAGCTTGCTCCATACCAGAATCTTTAACATAGGAGTCCAGGGACTTTTTAACAATTGTGCCTCTGTGCTCCTTTCTGGGTGTGCAGATGAGCTTTTGCCACATAAGCTAACAAGAATGACTCAAACAAAGGATTTCATTCCATGAAATGATGAATTCCCATTAGTCAAAAGAGTAAACGACATTGCTATGCAGCAGAATTTGCTATTGCTTTGCTGCCTTACTGGTGAAATACATTTCCATACTTACATTCCCCTCACTGAACTTTAAACATGCAAAAATTAACCTTTCATCTGGTGCTACTCTATGCCAAGAACAGGAGAACTGTTTTTATAGATAAATAATGGATTCCTCAGCAATGAGCCCTAATGACTGCAAACACATAAAGAAATTAGGTCTAATTAGCACTGTGTACAAGTCATTACCATTTTTAAGCTGCGTAAAAGATACAACTTAAATGATTAGTTTATGTCCTAATAGCCTAATGGTGACTGCACTGAGCATCTGCTTTGCTGGGAAGGCTGACAGCAGGACGCACTGCTCCCGGTGACTCAGCCAGGGCATGGGTTCGCCTGGCTCATCCCAGGTCAGACAGCACGGAACAGACTCAAAGTGCTGCGTCTCACTAAATGAAGTATTTAAGTACAGAGTTTTTCCTCTCCTTGATGGACAGCAGGCTGTGAGCAGTTCTGTGAAACTGTACATGTGGGTTCCTTTTTGGTTATGCTTGTCCCTGTCCCTGACCCAGGCAGCCACGCTGATGCTTTGAGGGTGGTGGAGAAGGGAGTGAAAGGAAGAAATGGTGACATTTTGGCGCAAGTTCAGGAAAGCAAACAGCTATGGTGGCTTAAAACAATCCTCTTCCCCTGGTAACCCTCCTTCCTCCTCACCGCCAGTTAGGGACATTTTGGAAAGAAAGGCAGAAGATGTGTCTGTGTGCCTCACTCACTGCAGTTCAGCCTGTTGTTCTGCTCCAGTCCCAGCCTTGCTGGTGGTTAAAGATCACACATCAACCAGGAACACATTTTCCTTTTTGGTGCCACTGTTCTTGCAGTAGTGTCTGGCAAAAAGGTGGGGGGGACAGATGGGAGAGCAACCTCCTGAATTGTCCTGTCTCAATTCACAAGATTCATCTGTCACAGCCCCCCATGACTCTGATTACTAATGCAATATAAAGCCTGAGATCCCTCAGAAGTTCAAAATATTCTGCCCAGTATGTCCAGCTGATTATTTTTCCTTCTCTTCCTTCTACTGGCAGACATCAATATGTGTTGCAACAAGATAAAGTTGTTTAATTTTCTAAACTCTTTAAATTAAATTGTTCAAATAAATTACCGCTCTGCAAAAAGGAAGTCTAGCTGGTCTGTTTCTCATAGACACACATCCTAATCTTTCTACTGTTTTATTTTGGTGATTGTCAAATTCAAGAACTTCCTTCAGTACATAGTTTGATGGGGACAACACAGAGGTCTGGTTTTGTGATGATGAGTTTAAGGTAATAGATAAAAACCCAAGATCATATGTCAGAAATAGAATGAGGGCTTTTTTTTTTTTTTTTTTCTTTTAGTGGCTGGACATTACTAGGAATTAAAATATAGAAGTAGAAGAGTCGAAGAACCAGAAGCTGTCAATGAAAATTACAAGACAGAGGAGGATTGTTAAAGGCTGTGCCAAAGAAACAGTTGGAGAGAGAAGAAGGGAAAGAAAATCTGAAGATGGTGTCAT
>KL262178.1:93113-123679 GCA_000699545.1 Podiceps cristatus | reverse complement strand
GGGGGGGAACCAATGGCTTCTATCTCTGCCTACTTTAACTGTTTATCTGTAAAATATAAAATACCAAGTGACAGAAAAACATCATAAAATATGCAAAGTAATTCAAGAAGAACAAAGCATTTGTATACCTTAGAAATAGCCCCGAGCATGAAGTCTGTCTTTATAAATAAGTCAGTGGTATTTTTCTTAAACCTAAATTTTAAAACACGGGATGGGGGAATCCTGCCAAAATCTTCCATTGAAGTTGCCTGAAGTTAGGTATTTTAGAGCTATATCTAGTGCTGCTCTCTGGAAGTTTTGAGCTGTGTAGCTCTCAGCAGGTTGGTCAAATGTACAAGTTCAGAATTCGGTACCATCCAAAACTTAATTTACTCAGAAGTTGATTGGAAGAAACACCAGAGTCTGCTAGACAGCATTTAGAAATGTCTGGCATTTCTTCATACATCTGTTTGAATTATTATGAGGGTACCTCTAGAAACTATGGTTGCATTTATGTTCCCCCTGAAACTGAATAATATTTAAATAGCTTTCTTAAATAGACCCATGATTAAACAAATAATGAGATGACAAATAAAGCAAATTTTACTATCTAGGCATTGCTCAATCATGTAGCTACCTATGAAGGTAGCCAATGTCTTCACTTCTGCTTCCCTTTTTATTCTCATGTGCAGCTTTATGGAAAATTTCCTGTATTAATCAAAGCTCCCTAAAATAAAATATTTCATCAAAAGATACGGTTCATTTCTTCAGTGAGTTATGCTGTTTTCAGTTGAACAATTCTAACCTCGGTTAAGGCTTAGAGATGCTAAGTATCTGAGAATAATTTAATACTGGAGCAGTGAGGGCTGTGTTTTAAATTGGTTCTGGGTAATGCTGCATTCACTATTCCCGTCAACTTTCAGTTCCTCAAGGAAAGAGTTTACTCCAAGTCTGTAGTACAGTGCAGTGCCCGAAAGGGTTGCATCTATTTGTAACGCTTCCGCGTGAAGTGGATACAGAGACAAAGCCTAAAAACTGAAGGGATTTCAAATCCTGCACTTGTCTGCCTAATTAGAACTGATTTTACGTTCACGTATGCCTAATCTCATGAGCGTGATGTGGAGTCTTCCAGACTCTCGTCCTGCCTCCTGTGTTGCTTCCGTGTCTTCTGTACATGTGATCTTGGGCTGTGGGGCTGGGTTGGTTTGTGTGGTCCTTGTAGAACCAGACCCAGAAAAGCATGACATTAGAGAAAAGGCTTCTGCTTTCTGTTTCAAAATATGTAATACCTGCTCTCTTATTTGTTTACACTTAGTTATGTGTTGCTGATCTCTATGGTCTCAAGCTGGGGCTTGTTTGTGCTTGCTGCCATGTGGGCACTGAGCAATTTAATGAGCATAGCTGTCTTCTGCAAAAGCTGTGTTTCCATTTGAAAAATGCTTTTGCTGAGTTTAGCTCCAGGTTGTTTCTTGCCACTTAAGCTCAATGGTCGGCGAGTACTCCAAAAGTGCAAGGAAGCTGCTTATACAGAGGAGATGCGGTGTTTCAACTAACTTGCTTTTACATAAAAGCTAATACAGCTTTGCTGAGACTTTGGGTTCCCATTTTAAGAAAAAGTGTTGCAGAAAAGGGTACTCGGACATACTGGATCCCTTTGGGATTTTGATATCCAAGGCAGCAGAGTCACTGAATGCTGCCTTGGGGTGGGGGGTGAAACAAATTTATCTAGAATGTGTCCATATGCAAAGAGAAACATCTCAAGTTTGCACTGATGTTTTGTTTGATAAATGACCTGCCTTATCTCCTCATTCCTCTATTAGCAGGAAAACCTTACTTCATGCAAATATGTTCTTCCACAGACGTTATGGCCTAAGTAAGCTGGTGTTCACTTCAGATGGCTTTGGCATTTATTGCCTTTTTTCCGTAAGTGCAAGAACTCTCTTAAAACCAGTTGTTTTGCTGAGATGCACTTGAAGTCTCGGCGGCTAAAAAGGGACTTTGACTTCAACTGCTCCTGAAGCATTTAGTCTAGACTTATTTTGTCTTCTTACTTTAGGAATCCTTCATATTTAAAATGGGGTAACTGTTGAACTTGCTTCAGACCAGGTTGACCTCTGGTCTGAAGCAAGTCCAACAGTAACCCCCAGTGTGCTGCCTGGCAATGTCTGTATCACATGCTTCATGAAGCTTTTCTAGAGTTTGCCTTCCCTACCATGAGGCTAAAGCATGTCCTCAAGAGGGACAGATCTCTTCAGAGGCATAAGAGTATATCAGTTATCTTACACTGGACTTTTTTACTGAGAAAATGTGTTTGTTTTTCAGACTGAAGGGAACAGCATAATCTTACTTAGCAGTATTGGTCTCAATATGACATTTAGTTAGGGACTCTCTCTTAATATCAATCAAATGTACTAGACAGAGTTAATTTCCTGCATTATTGCAATGATACAAGCCTTGGATACTAGTGTTGTTTTCTTCAGGTTGTATCTTAGTTTAGGTCATGTTCACTGACTTTCTTCTAAAACCAATTACAAGTTAATCATATGTATTAAAGAATTTCCCAAGTCTCTATTTTAATGTGAGCCTGCTCTGCTGGGTTTGTTACTCATTTCTGAGTCTCAACATGAAATAATCTTGTAATATTCCTTTTTACAAGAAGGGCAGGAAATTCGTTTTTTACTTTCTGTATAGACATTTTGATATTCTTTGTATTTACTTCTTTATGATTTTGTTTGGCAAAGTGGGAGTTCTTTGCATGTAACAGCAAGAAATGTATTTGTTTAAGAAACAAACATTGTTGATTGTTACCTGTGGATGTGATGTGAAGAAGCAGCATGCTGTACTAGTTGGTCGTAAATAGTTTGACCCCAAAGCACAGAGTGTTTTCTCACCCTATGTAAGACAAGTACAAGGCTAAATTCCAGCCCTTCCTGCTTTTAGGGGAAAATATAGTTTAGCCTTAGCACAACCTTAAATAATAACTATGTAAAAAAGCAATACAGAGGCTTGAATAGGTAAGACCTAATTTTAACATAACACCCATGGGGACAAGCTTTCTGCTCAACTTTGCCAGCTATACATATGTTTAGGTTATCTGAACACGAGGGAACTGGGTCTGCAGTAAAACTAATAAAAATTAATCCTATTGATCATGCCATGTTGATTCCAGAGCTGCCAAAGCCTTGAAAAGTGGCCTCTATTAATACAAGAGGATTTTGTTGATTCACAGAGGAATCCCTAGGTGAGGATATAAGAGCTCTTACGCATTCTTCCCCGTTTATGGATTGTCTTTGAAAGGCTGAAAGAAGCTGAGTGATAGTTTATCTTTTGAAGAGGGAGGAAGAAAAAGTATTTGCCTGGGGGGGGGGTGGGGGTGGGGTGGAATAGGAAGGTAGAGCTGTGTTTTCTGATCATAATATTTAATGCTGCTATAAATTACAGGTCAGATTAGAACATTTTTTTTAAAAAAAATTAAAAGAATGGCCCAGTCATACCTGGAGAAATGGCTTAAACTACTCTCATTGCTTTTCTTTACTTCATTTTAGCCTTTTTGTCGATATGTAAGCCCCTAGCATGCTTACAAGTAGAATTTTAGACCTTGGGCTCTGCACCTGGAAATGCTGATCCAGTAGTCCAGGCCAGAGTCCTGGTGCTCCTTCCTATGCTCTGGAGTGGTAAATAGCAGCCAGGTCCTGAGTGGGGCATCACTCCTTGCATGTGTGAAGTCACATTTGGAAGGCAAGTGATATAAACAAACTATTCCACCAGCCATTCCCCCATCCTGCTCCTCTTTGTAAATAACCCAAGCCCCTAGTAGGGCTTCTGCTGTTTCACAGTTCTGCTAATTCTTTTTAGTCTTTTTTCCTATCCCTACCACAGCTTTTACTGATAGCTCTTTCACCCCAATCTGGCTGCTCCAAATAGATTCCAAACATGCAAAGGATATTAACTTTAAAAACCTTCTTCCTATCAGTATGCCCAAAAGGTCTCAGATGAGCAGATTACTGTTTTTCCTCAGTACTGTCATGTGAACTCACTGCATGTGATAAAGAAAAATGGGAGCTAGCTTACTACTTCCTTTAAGTAGACAGATGCCCAGCATGCTGGCTAGTACCTGCCCATCTCTATAATAGAGTAATGTAATGGCTGTCATAAATAATAGAAGGTGGGAATGTGTTATGTGCCTTCAGTTAAAAAAAAAAAAAAAAAAAAAAAAAAAAAAAAAAAAAAAAACCACCAAAAAAACCCACCACACATTATTAGATATTACTTGAGGGTTAGGGAAGACTGGCAGGGAACAGCAATTGTGGAGGGGAAAAAATAAATCTCACTTTAATGCAGAAATAAGCTTGGCAGGTGGGACCTAGTATAGCACTGCCCATGCCAACTGGCTACGTAGGTTTGGGGGGGGAATGAGATGGACACAAAGCAGCTACAGTTTCTAAGCACGTGTGGTAAGCACGCTGTCTGTGTTGTAGTGGTTCCATGGAAACTCATCTTAAATGGTAAAAAAAAAAAAAAAAAAATGGGGGGTGCAATAAAAAAAGCAGGGACATATCAGTCAGGCCAAAAGAAGAAAACAGCATGACGGATTGGCTTAAGTTTAATGAGTTACCGAGAAACTCCTATGGTAGTTATCACAGAGCTTCCAAATTGCTGAAATATAAATCCTGTACTGTTATTAATATTTCAGCTGTCCTCACGGGGAACAGGTCATAACTTTTCCATGGTGCACCAGTGAAATAGCAAAATCTATTAAACCCTCACTTTCGTCAAATCCCGCCAAAGAAAACCCAAAACACTTTGGAGAAATTGGCCTCTTACATTTCTAGCAAAAACCAATCACAGCAAATTGGCCTCTCTAGTGCCATACACATTAAATGTGTTATGAATCAAAGTCAATAGTAGTTTCTTTTTGAAATGTGAAAAATGATGCTATAATATCGTGCTTAGGGGGAAAAAAAAAAAAAAGTTGTAAATATTCCTCCCTATGGGGAAGTGGTATTGGCATGAATGCTTTTCTGAGCCAGGTTTTACAAAGTCTCACCAGGCCAGTAATGGGCTGGAATGAATTCTTGAGGACTCCTGAGAGTCAATTTTTAAAATAAATATTGGGAGTACTTTTTTCCCTGAGGTGGGTGGACTTCACTTTCCTAGCTGGAGACTGCTGGAGCATCCTCAGCAGAGGTTACATCCCTGAACTTCAGTCTTTGCAGAGCAGCTGTTTGCCTTCAGGGACTTGTGCTCAGGTACTGAGGCACTGCAGTGCAAAACAGCCCAGACAATGAATCCTCCAGGTTCTTGGCTATTGAGAATATTGCAGAGAAAGCATGACAGTCGAAGCCACTGCTGTGTTATGGTGCTAATCCTAAAGGCTCAACCCGATAAAAAAGAAAACAAAACCCCACAAACCCTAAAAAAAACAAATCCCACCCCAGTCCCAGACATCTTTTTCTTCCCAAAAATGTGCATTTATGCAGTCCTTCTTATGCCTGGCACATGGCCACCATCTTTGGATAGGGTTTTTTGTATGTTTTTCTGTTTGAGGTTTTTTTGTTTGTGTGATCTAGGGAGGGAGAGAAGAGGGTTGCAGCAACAGGGAGGCACAGGGGAGGTTCAATAGTTTTCTCATTTCCGCTTCTGTTACGAGGAAGAGAGAGTATTTCTGTGATGGCCCATCAGCAGTTAGCATACCTGGTTGTTTTTCTACTGCAGATGTTAAGCAAAGGAAGCAAATAGGAAATATTTGTTTCCTGCTCTGAAAATATTTGCCAGTTACTGCAGAGTCTCTCACTGACACAAACCCCACAGTTCTTAAAATTTCTTTCTCTTTTTAGTGAAAAGAACATTTTTGCAACTCCTGTTTCTTTACATTATTTTATCCCTGTGTAATCTGTTACTAAAACAGAGATCCACATGTTAAGTAAATTCCCCCCTCAATGGCGACCAATGAAGGGCTTTGGTGTGCTGGAAAGGAGCAGCTGGTTCGCCACTTCAGGCCACCATGTGCTGCAGGTGGAGAACCTGTGCTGCAGTGACTGAAACGAAACAAGCTGTGGGGACTAACCATCTTGGCCAAGCATCGTGCATCCAAAAGTGCCTGAGAAAATGTAGGGAGTCTTTCTCTCTGCTGAGAACAGCTTGAAAAGGCTCCTGTTCCCCTCACATCAACAGACAGAAAAATCAAGTCCGGATGACATAAACCAGCATCGGTTTAGCTCAAATTGTTTTTCCTTTACAGCCTGAATATTTTTTTTCCCTTTCTTTCTCTAACACATTGTGTTTTCAGCCTCAGGAGTTACTCTTGATTAATATTTTTGTAACAGGGCATAGGAAGAAATCCTCAGGATTGAGTGTTTCCATTAAATAGCCTAGCACAGATGCAGAGTTGTTGCTTCTGTTTATTAGGGTTTCCATTTGTTTTGCAGCAGTTCATGGAATAAGGTGGGAAGGCCCAGCTGAGCTGTTTGGATGGAATTCCTGTCCCCTAACAAGGGATATGTCCAAGGGAGGTATCTAAATCTGAGCTAATCCTCTTAGGCCCAATTCAGAGACAAAAGAATTTAAGAAACACTCCAAGGCTTCAAAGGAGCAATTCATTTTGCTTATTGTGATGGATACTTTAGGGGGAGATCTTTTTTCCCTACTGATTTTAAAGGGAATTTAGAGCAACTACCTCAGGTGTAAATGTTTGTTCTACAGTGTGTTCACTTTGTGATATGAATACATGCAAAATAATTTTTACTTTTTTGTTCTTATCTTGGTAGCTCTACCTTACAACTGCTACTGTGTCATTTAGGATTCATAGCACTTTAACTGAGCATATAATGTGGTCTTCTAGCTAAAACTGTTAGTTTAAGAATGCTTACTGCACATACCAAACTGGGTCCTGACCTGCGACTTGAGCACCTGCTCATTCAGCGGTGTAACAACAGTGATAACAAATAACCTTCCAAAGATCTGATTGTGACGAATGCTTACATTGAATTAGCTTTATAGGCAATATCTTCGATGTTGATTTTCCTTTTTTTGAAACAAGCCATAAGTATTTTTTTAATAATACTTAGAATAGGATACTACCAAATTAGATGGCTCTTACTCTTAAGTACAAACTAACTATTTCCAAGGAATTATCTCCTGGATTTTCTTAACTGTTTGTTTTGAATCAAATGATAACGCTTTATTTTAGAACTAATAGAAAGGAGATGATGATACTTGTAGGTAGATGAATATTGTTCCAATGTATAATCATCTTTAAGCTACGTGAGTTGGCATAGAAGAGGTGCTGCAGTCATCTGGTGATCAGTGGAGTCAGTTACACGTAGGTAGGGCCTTGCAGCCGTGCGTGTATGGGGTATCTGCACAATGGTTTCAGGACAGCCTCTTCAGTGTAGCTACCTTGGCACTTCAGCTGTGGATTTATTCACGTTACTATAGCGTAGCGTTAAAGTCAGACACCGTAAATGGTAATTATGCCTCCCATGCATCTCCTTCTCATGCTCCATTTTCCACTTCATCACTATACTCCAGTAATGATGTCTCAAATGATCATTTCTTCAGCATCTCTGCCTGTTCAGCATGTCTAGGTTCAGTGTCCTGCATGCAAAAATCTGTTGCTTTTTCATCTAAAGGAGGTGTTTTATCTACATTATTAAATGACAAGGTGTCTGCAAACTATAATTCACTGTAATGAAACTTTAGTTAAGTACCATTCTTACAAGTAAACTACTGTCTTGGAGGACTATTTTAAACTGTCTCTGTTTATTCCTGCAAAAATCTGCTTGACCTTTACTTGGAGACGTCCCTCACCATGGGACCTGATGCGGGGGGGGGGAGTCCTGCGAGCAGTCACGCTCCTCAGAGTGTGCATATGTGGTGATCAAATACTTCACACCCTTTTCTCAGCAACAAATCAGTTGATGTTGAATGTGCCAGACCTATCCAGAGATTTTGGGTGCATTCCTAGACATATTGAAATCAAGGGCTAAGCTGCTTCTACTAACTTCTGTAGGACCAGATTTTTATCCTTGGATGTTCTTGACAGAACACTTTTTTTAGGTATGTGACAACAGTGACATTTAAAGACCCGATCTTAAGATTTCCTTGTGAGTTCTGTAGCCCAACCAACTCCTTTCTCCAGCCAAAAAAGACTGTCATAGAAGTTAATAAAATATTTAAAGAATAAAAGACTAGAGCAACTTACTTGTGAATTAAGTTTCAGAGAGATTATGAATCCTAATTCATAATCTGGAATGATGCTGTTATTTCTGATTTTTAAATGGAAGATGATTAGCTTCTTTGGTTCTTGACAGCACTGAGAAATCCTGAAGTATCTGAATGAATGAATGACGAAGAGAGCAGTACAGTATTACACTTTAATCATTACTCAGCTGTAAGTCAAAAGCAACTTGATTATCTTTTTACATTCCTCAAGGAGGAAAGAATATGAAATTGTTGCTTATAACTTGGAAGTCACTAGTGGGTGGGTGATCTGGCCTGATCAGAAGACTCTATAGAGCTTCTGAGGTTCAGTTGTGTCATTTATGGCAGGCAAAATTTCTTGCTTCTCTTAAAATGTAGATAGAGAAGAAGTGGCAAGAGGCTCTGTTAGCTGGAGGTTGAGATGGTGTTTATGGCCAGTCTTATGATATAGTGAATTCCTAATGCACCATGACATTCACATTTTTTCCCTTGATGATAAAAAGGCTCTTTTATCCCTCATTATAACTATTCTTAATCTAAAATAACTAACAAAATGAATGACAGCAACATATTCCACTATTTTTTTTCTCCTGAAATTCATATGAAAAAATATACATTTGACTAAAAGGCACACCAAACTGCAATTTTAAAGCAATATTAAAATTATCATTCGTCTTTGTGTACTTAAGCTGACATCAAACTCAGGATAACAGGAAGGGTCGATCAGAAAACTTCCAATTATAAAGTAACGTTTCACTGTTCAGCTCAGTGAGAAATCTTACACCAGTTTTAGGCACAGTCTTTCAGCAGAATTGTTTCTTTTATTGAACTCTCTCTAGAAGTAGTTTATCTGTACTAATCAGGGAAGGTAATTTGGGATATTTTTGTGATACATTGCTATTTAAATATATATTATCTGATGATTTCTGTTATCCGAGGAGTGTGTTGCTGCTGTCTAATGTGAACCTGGTTGCATTGTGATCTGCTGAAGATAAAAGATATGAATAAAAGGTATGATAAAAGATAAAATATGAAGACAGGCTGAGAATTGGGGTTGTTCAGCCTGGAGAAGAGACAGGCTGGGAGGATCGTATTGCAGCCTTCCAGTATTTAAAGGGGGCCTATAAGAAAGATGGGGAGGATGCTTCATCCCTGGAAACATTCAAGGCCAGGCTGGATGAGGCTCTGAGCAACCTGATCTAGTTGAAGATGTCCCTGCTCATTGCAGGGGGGTTGGACTAGATGGCCTTTAAAGGTCCCTTCCAACCCACACTATTCTATGATTCTTTGAAAGGTCGGATGCATCACTAGTTTAGATCAGCACAGCACTATTTGGCCCAATCTGCAGAAGCTGAAGGTTCAGCTGAAGCATTTACTTGCCAAATGACACTTCTTTCATCAAAACGCATACAAATAAGTTCCTTTTAAATACTTTTCAATTGGAATGCACAGAATAAAATAAAGATTACATGCTCTTCTGTATTCTATCTTAACCAACAATAGAAGTGAGTGACTAGAATGGTGTTGAACTGTAAATCCAAGCAACAATAATGACCAAGGTGAAGACATGAGTAGGCATTACTTGTCAGCTAATCACCTCCTGAGGAGGTGTAGTCATAGCGTGCCTTGGCCTGGAGTCTGCCTGATGCCAGGGGTAAATAGCTTATCCTGCAGGAACTTCCTCAACAGTAGCAGGCACAATTTGTGCCAATCTGACAGCTTACGTGATATATACATTAAATGTGTGGTTACTGATTTACTAACAAGGCTTGATTTCCTCCCTCTCACCCCCAGCACCCTCCCTCCATAAGCTTTGTAGGCCGCATCAGAAATCGTTATTTGCTGGCACGGCGGAGAGTCGGCAGGGACAGATATAAAATCAGGAAACTTGGATCATGCTGGCTTGGGATTTTTGACATTCTTATGATAGCATTTCAATGGGAAATTTAGGGATGAAGGAGATGCTGAAGATCTGCTTATTGCCTCTAGCGGTGCTAGCTATCAGGTTGGTGAGAGGCAGATTCCTCCTCTTCCAACTTTTTGCTGTTAGGGCAGACAGTTAATTTCAGTGCTTTTAAATAGCTGAAATAGACTTGCTCAGGGCGTTGTATTGACTGAATTTTGAAAGGTTGACTGGCACCCTACTGAGAATAAAAGCCAGCATAAATGACGCAAGTCTGCGACATAGCCAGCTGAAATAGGCTTTTGGAGTCCCGTCCATAAACTATCCTTCTGTTGGTCAAGCAAAGAAGTCACCAAAGAAGAGCCTAGCTCTGTTCCTGGGGATACAGGAGTGCTGGACAGCCAGTTGCGGGGGGGAAAAGGAGAGAAGCAGTTTGAAGAAACCAGCTCCATGCTGGTGCAAATCAGCGCGCTTGTACTGAAGCAGTTGGGTCCGTACTGATATCCAGCCAGCATGAAAGGGCAAGTGCACCAAACCCCATCAGGTGCTTTTGGCCGTGGCTAACCACAAAATGCATTTTCTAGTCTGTTCAAAACATGCTAGGATGGAGCTAGGATTGTTTAGTCTGGAGAAGAGGAGGCTGAGGGGAGACCTTATTGCTCTCTACAACTGCCTGAAAGGAGGTTGTAGCGAGGTGGGGGTCGGTCTCTTCTCCCTAGTAACGAGTGATAGAACAAGAGGAAATGGCCTCAAGCTGCGCCAGGGGAGGTTTAGGTTAGATATTAGGAAAAACTTCTTCACCGAAAGGGTGGTCAGGCATTGGAACAGGCTGCCCAGGGAAGTGGTTGAGTCTCCATCCTTGAAGGTATTTAAAGAACGGATAGATGCAGTGCTTGAGGACATGGTATAGATGGACTTGGCAGTGATGGGTTAACGGCTGGACTCGATGATCTTAAGGGTCTTTTCCAACCTTGATGATTCTATGATTCTATGCTGGCATATCTTCCTGAGAGCACCTTTTGGATTAAAATGTAGTCTTCTGCGGATCAGGCTGAGAAAATAGATATGCTCTTGGAGAGCTTTTGTCTGCTGGGCCGCTTTTGACCAAATGTTTCTCTCGGCTCTCCAAAGCACTAAAAAAAAAGGCAACTATTCGTATCTATTTAAATGTTCTGTCTGGATACTTTGTCACTTGGTGTTTGAGGAAAATAGGTCAGCATGCTTATACATCCCCCCCTCCTTTCCGCATCACATTACTTAACACCTGGCTAACACCACTCTGAACCCTCTTCCTCACTTCTCCTTTTGATTGGAAAAACTCCCACAGTGGAAGAAGAGTAATTTTTTTTCTTTTTTCCTTTTTTTTTTTTCAGTTAGAAATCTTTGTGGCTGTATTTGCACTTCCTTAGCTGTGCTCCCACTTTGTGCAAATGTTGCTGCCTGCAAGTGCATAGGCCACTGCCTCCCTGTTTGTGCCCAGTGATTAGTGCAGTCCTGAAATAGATTGCTTCATGCTGGTGGAGCCGCGTGCGTGCAGAATGCTAGCTTGAAAAATTGGAGTTAACAGCACGCATGGGAAAAGACAGCGGCACACTTGACCCTGTTTTTGTGATCATGTGCAGATGCTGTTCTAAATAATGGTGATAATGAGAATAGGAGAAAATAATGGTAATGACTGGAAATACAAAGTCCCTTGTGTACTCCCCAGAGTAACCCTCTTTGTAAGCATGCTTATGGTGTCAGTCTCATTTCTATGCTGTCCTCTCAGAGAGGCAGCCTCATACCCCCTTGCCACAAGAAGACACCAGTGGTTTGTCATTGACTCTTCATCTAGCAAGCATTCCAGCTATGCTGGCCTATTTTCTTCAACAAATGTTCTCCAGAGAGGAATTTGCTACTGTCTCTGTTGTAGTGCAGGGGCTTGGTAGCTAATGGCTGGGTTATGGTCTCAAGTGACGTTTAGGTTCTCAGCTCTTACTGAGCATCAGAGCAAGCTGAGCACCCAGCTGCCTCTTTTGTCCTTGCTGCCTCTTTTGTCCTTGCAAATATTCCCTCTCTCTAAATGATCTCCTCTTTATCCTTCCCAGTAGATTATCATTTTTACTGGATTTTGCTGCAGATGACAGCAACTGAGCAGGACAGAGGATAGGGACACGATGGATCCAAAGTTAATCATCAAAGTTAAGCTGAAACAGGGTAGGTTTAGATTAGATGTAAGGAGAAAATTCTTTACAATGAGGGTGGTGAAGCACTGGAATGGGTTGCCCAGAGAGGTGGTGGATGCCCCATCCCTGGAAACATTCAAGACCAGGTTGGACGGGGCTCTGAGCAACCTGATCTAGGTAGTGGTGTCCCTGCTCACTGCAGGGGGGTTGGACTAGATGACCACTAGCGGTCCCTTCCAACCCAAAACATTCTATGATTCTATGATCACAAGATGGACTTGGCAGTGATGGGTTAACGGTTGGACTCGATGATCTTAAGGGTCTTTTCCAACCTTGACAATCCTATGATTCTATGTGGTCCCACAGCAGAAAAAGGTCAAAGCCAGGTTTTCTGTAGACTCGTTCCCTGTCACTGAAGTTTTTGCTGTTGAAGGAGAGCACAACATAAAGTGGAAGCTTTCCCTGCAGCAGTCCCACTCTTTGCCCTCTCTCTGGCTGTACCTATACCAGTAAGTGAAACAGGACGTTTCTGAGCGCTTGACACCAACAGTCCTTGGAGAGATTCTCTTGCGTGTTTCTGACTGTGGCCAACAAAAGCTCTCTCAGACAACCTCTGGACCTTGTTCAGGAGTCAGGGCAGGACTGGGATCATTACCACTGGGCAGTTCACTTGTGGGCGCCCCTTTATAAGGATAAGGGAGCTGAATAGTGCAAGCAGAGCCTGTCCTGTTCCAGATGACCTCTGTGTTGGAGTGGAGACCCAGGTACGTCTTGTCAGTGGTGCCTGTGGAGGGTGAGCTGCTGTCTTGCTCTGTGGAGCCTATTCACAGTGTCTCTGTAGCAGAGCCAAAGCCTTGGTAACTTCGACATTTCAGGAAGAGGCCTGGCTGGGTTAGATGAACCTCAGCCACCTGGGTTCATGTTGTCCAGTAGTGCAGGTTTGACAGCTGCTCATGATGATACCTCAAGGTCCATCGAAAGCTGAGGCCAAAGAAATCATCTAAGTATTTTTCCTTCCCTGTAGAAGCACTAATGCTACTTATATTGCTACCCAGTGATGGCTTTGGCCACCAGATTTTTAAGTTATTCAGAAGGACAAGGAGAAGGAAACATGTAGAGTGTCAAGTAAACTACATTTCCTCAGGCCACTAATAAAACCAGCAAAGTTGATGCTGATGATTTATCTCTTAAAAACTCCAATAACAGTTGCTGGATAAAATGTGCTGACAACTCATGTATTTTTTGTCTATAATTAATTAGTGCCTAAGAACATTGTATTATTTTTGACAGTCTGTTGAAGTTTTTGAATTGATATTTCTTGCTAATAGCTTCTAAACAGAAGGAATGTATTTACAGTCAGAGTTGATGGATTTGAAATGGTGATTAAAATAGATTATTTAACCAGCCAGCAGAAATCTTTTATGAAAATCGTTCATTTTTGTTTTCTATTTCATTTGTACTTGCTAGTTATGTTCCAGAAGAAGCATGCATTCTTAGAGTGCATGTGACCATTCAAAACATGTTGATTTACAACTCAATAAAGCTTTTGAACTAAAAGCTAAGGTTACTTTGCTAAACTAGCAAAGACACATTATATAGCTGTCTACATACTTTCATTCCAAATGAATGTATACTAAATATTCTTAATTTTTAGTATTTTTTTCATTAGTGAGATATACTGGATAGGTTTTTTGGTTTTAACCCCTGTCTCATGTCAGGTAATCTATGAATGGGAATTAATGAAAGTGCAATTGAGATCCATGTCAGCATTTTGAATTGTTTTTATCTTATAAATTTAATAACATGTTCTGCCACAGACAGAAAGTCCATTTAGCCTAGTCTCTTTTTAATACCACCTAATAGCTGATGCCAAGGAAAGAATATAATATTGAGGTAAGCATATAGTAATACTTCCCCAGTGCACTATACTGGTCTCTGGAGATTTGTAGCTTATGGACTATATGAGCCAAATAAGCTTTCCTATCTTTAATAGCCCCTGATAGATACTTTTTTCCCCCCCTTCCATTTATTTGTCTGAATGCTTTATGAACATGATAAGATTTTTAGCATCTGTTCCCATAGCAAGTAGTTCCACTGCTGAACTGTATGTGTATGAAAAAAGCCTGCTTTTGCTGTTTTTACCCTGCCACAAGCTAGTCTTATTGATTTCAATTTATTTCTATTAGAAATTTCTATTAGAAGAAACAGTGCACAGTCATTTCCTATTCACTTTCTGCAAGCTAATGAGGATTTTATGGATGCCTGTCGTCTCTCCCTCACTCATTTCTCTAGATCCTGACAAGTCTTGGTCCATTTATTTGTTCATTACGTGGAATCTGCTTTGTGTCTTCGATTGTCATTTTGTCTTTTTCTGTACCTTTTCTGATGTTGCTACGTTTGTTATCATGTAGAGGGAACCAGTTTGGCCACTGTTAAAGATGCGAGTGTACCGTGCATTCATACCAAAAGCATTTTCTCTAGTTCTCTACTCTTCGTTAAAGATACCTTTATTTAATATTAGGGTGCTAGGAATTATTACAGTATTTTACAGACAGAGGGGAAAAATAAGTTTGCCAAAACATGTTTTGTGTTCAAAACTAACTGATGCATTCTAGAAGTGTGTAACTATAGTTAGTGAATTGAACCAACAGTTCCTGCTCATGCGCCGCTCATATTTTTGAACTAAAAGTTCTAGAAAAGAAAATTCTGCTGTGTTGTTTTTATATGGGTTTTTTAGTTTCCTGAAATCCTGGTTGATTTTGTTCAAAGCAGAATGAGTTATCTTGACACCAGTAAAGATGTATGATTTTATTAGAGGTATTTGTATCAAAATGAACTTTTTTCACCTGATCTTACTGGGAAAAAAATGATGAGGCCAGGTACCCTTGGAGAGAACATGCCAGACTAGTAAGAATTGTACTATAAAATAAAATGATGTTTTCTTATTCCTAATTTCTTACAGGTCTATTTGCACACCTTTTTCCTATAAAGGTTAATAGCATGAGAATTTTTTTCTAGCTCAACCCTGATGAATCTCTATAGTCTTACTTAACAGAACAGTGTTAACTTACTAGTTTTGCTCCTTTTAATTCTTTCTTCATACCATTAAAATTTGATACACAAGTCAGTATTCACAAAATGTCATATATCATTATTTTTAACTTAATTATTACAAAAGTCATCATTGCCGGACGCAGTTTAAATATATTGTAACAGTAGACACGTGAAATCTTATTTGCTTTAATATTCAGTCTTACTAAAAAGAAAAAGAAATAGTAGCATAATGTGATGTTCCCCTTCTCAATGAAGTTTGATTCACTTGTATTGCCATAATATATTTTGCAAAGGTTCATGATAGGTTCAGCTGTCTTGTTTTCTTAACTTTACTTAGTATGTCCATTCTCTAAATACAACAGTACAAATACGAATTTGCTACAATCAGACAGTAAGAAGCATAAAATCAACAGTTTTGTTTGACTATAAGCAATTTAAAATTTTCATGGAGAGAAAATATTTTTTAGATGAACAGAAATAGTTGGTAGAAACGGGAAAGCTTTCAGGCCCACAAGCCTTCTTTTCTCCTTCATCAATGTAAGAACCTATTGCACCAAAAATCTCATCCAGAAAGATGTATAACAAGCTATGTTTCCAATAGGCATGTATAAAATTAAAAACAATCAGGTATTTTATGTTTTCTTAAAGAAAATTTTAGCAATTCATTTCCTTTCCAAGGCAAAAACTTTAACATCTGACCATGAATTTTTATCCCTGGGGCAATCCTGCGCTGTACTGTGTTTAACTAACACCTTCTCTTTTAATTCTGGCCTGCCTTCCTATTTAGGCTGTGTTGTGCCTGTTAGCCTCAGCTGGGGATTCGGGCTGTGATTGTAACTATGGAGTGAACTGGGATCTACATTTCATCAGCTGTAGGTCACCCTGTGTAATGAGGGCATTTAGCTGGAGGGTGAATAGGCAAGGGAAACAACGGAAGGCGACTTCTCTAACCTATTGAATCAGACCGCAAATAAATATCAAATGTTTTGCAATTGTGGTAATGATTATAAGAACATGCAGTGTTTTCTATCCTGATGAAAAGGTTTTAAGGGCAAAGGCTGTGGCTACATGATATAACAGCTGAAACACCTGATTTTGTTTCAGTCCTTTCCCATTGCTGGTCTTTAATCAGATTCCTGGGCATTGTGTAGAGAAGCTGCCTATTTTCAAAACAAGCCGATGCATCTTTTTAAACATATTAGAGAAGCTTGGTATATAGCATGAGAGCTAGGTATTAATAATAATATGAGAGCTAGATATTATTAATAATATGACTATTTACGGTTGTCAAGAATGACTGGCAGGCAAAGGTAAGAGAAGAAAGCCATAACCACTTACTCCTGAAATCTGTAGACACTTGCTTTGAAGTTCCTTGCAGGAGCATCTCAGACTTGTCAGGCTTGCTCTCTAAGTAATGAACCACGTTTCGGGAAGACTGTTGAAATAAGGGTCTGATCAATAAGGAGAGTAAGATGTATCCTAGTGGCCTGGATAATTTTGGCTTATGATATTGCCCAGAATTGCCTGAAATACAAATCTTTCTTCTCTAAATTGTCCTTCCCCCTTAGGTTTTATCCAGTCCTGTTCTGCTCTAGCCTTGGGAGCATAAGCAGCAGGATGCTAGGGAGTATGGCTATGTCTTTAAGATCCGAGTTAGTCTGTTTTCCTTCACAGTACCTATGCTGCCCCTTCCCACTTACACATTGAATGCTGTTTCGAAAGCAGAGTGGCCGGTCCTGGCTGCCTTGGGATCCTGCCCCACGATGAGGGCATTGCTTTTGCCCAAGAAGTTAACCCATGCATTACACAGTATGGGAAACGGGCAGTGACGTGCTCCAAGCTACTCAGTGGGCCAGATTTATTACTGCTGTTCCTCTGGGCTCAGAGGAAATTAATTCAGCCCTTTGGTTGCATATAAAGTCATCAGCTGTTGCACGGGGGTTGCAAATGTCTCTATTCCTAGCCATTTCAGTGGTATTTTCTTCCCCTTACATCAAAGAATCATTGGCAAGTACTGAAGAGACAGCCCAGTCCTCTTGCCCACACAAAGGATGTCAACAATTAACAAGCTTGTGCACTGAAACTGAAAAGAGAAATGAGAGGGAAGGAATACATTAATTACCTGAATGATCAGTGTTGTTCAAAAGCTGGATACTAAGGGTTTATAATTTTGGCTAGCACCTTCAAGACTTTCAAAACAAAATGATGATGATAAATGAGAGGGACTTTCATGGGGTACAATTAAAGGGATGTAGAAGAATTGTGTTAAGTTTGTATGCGCAGAATATAAATTAGAGTGGTGATGCTGTAACAGGTCTCAGTGCGGACGCAAGTCTTTGCAGATGGAGTTCCCTCTCTGTCAAGCTCTTTAGGAAAATCTGTAATAGGAGTCCAGACTTGCTACTGCAGCTTGCGTGTGCCATGCTGCCAGGCAAAAATCAGAGCCCTGACTTAGGTGTCTCTTTTCCATCTGCTCTGCACCAGGAGCTTTTGGCACCTGAAAATGAGATGCGCCAGAGTTCTTGTTTTATTAAATCTTTCACATAAATTGCTTAAAGGTTAGTTGCCTAAGCGAGTGCTATGGCTGCTGGGTGATGTGCTTAGTCTTCTATTTCCACAACAGGTATCTAATGAGGCCATTGAAGTGGAACAGTTTCAACTGCAGTTCAGGAACGCTATTGCAGAATACTCTATAGTGTGTTCTTTCTCCAAGAGAGATCATGTGCTGTTATTTTCTGCTTATGTGTCTATCTTCCATAGGTTCATTTGAACTGTTTCTTTACCTTCATTGCTATTTAAAAAGAGAATTCCTTTAGTACTCTACACAATTTAAATGATAGGTGCTTTCACTCCAGTTTCTAGGCCATTCTGAAAGTGATAACGTTCTTCAGATGACTTCATGCAGATCATATCAATTGGCTAGGAAAACTGTTAGTCTGCTCATCTCAATGCAGATGTATTAAATTCAGTATATAAAATCTGTATTTCCTGTTGTAAAAGGTACTTTACTTAAGACTAAATTTTGCCTTTTTTTTTTTTTTTGTCCAGCTGAGCAGTATTGACCTACAGTAAGCAGTAAGGAACACCAAGTTGCAGGGGCCTACTGCAAATGGACTTTGAATAAAGTGGGGTTTTACACATCCCCTTCACAAGACTATGTGAAGAAAAGATTCACCAGAGGCCCGAATCTAAGGATACAGTTTATCCGATAGCAGCCTGTTGCCTGCAAGAGGGAGGATTAGTGAAATAATTGTCAGGCTATGTATATGCAATGATTTCAGCTTCAATTGAGACTTCAGCCTTTGTAGACTTTTCATATAGTCCTCAAAAAGCAATGCCACAAAGATGTAATAAACTTGCAGACTAAAGCTAAAAGATATGTACAACTTCCCACATCCTGAGAAAAACTACAAAGCTTAACATTCGTGGGTTTATGTGTTTGGTGGTTTTTTGTTTGGTTTGTTTTGTGTTGTTTTTTTTTTTTTTTTTTCCCCCAAGGCATGCATTTCTCATACAGCCAAGGAGGAAAATTAAGCTACTGTAAAACTTGAGAAAGTATGGGTGTAGCAGAACCAGGCAAGTCAAGCAAATTGCAGAGATAAAGAATTCACCTAAGAAGCCCGATTACCAGCAACTGATGGTGCTGTAGCTTAAGGCTTTCTCTTCTCTGGCTCTAATGTTAGTTACAGAGGACAGTAGTTGTTGCCACTTGACAATCTGTCAGAAAGCCACTGTCAGAGTTAATTTATGGCCCCATTCAAGAGACTCATATTGTCTCCTTACAATTTTGCATTTTAATTGTTGCTTTTGCTGGAAGTTTTACCAGAGATGCCAAAACTAAATGGAGAGTGACTCTCCTCTTCTCCTGGGAACATTTACTCATGTTTTGGTCATAAGACAGCTTTAAATTTTGTGTTAAGATGCGAGCACAAGCTGGACAGATGTTTGCTTACGAAGGATATGGTGCATGTAGCACATGCTGTACTTGTGCATAGGTGATGCATATTTTAACACGGCTCCTTAGGCTGTTGTGAGCTGCACCAGATGTTGCATTAGTTACATTTCACTTGCCATCTTGGTGTTCTGTATGGCCTCTGAGCCATGGTTGGCAGTGCAAAGTCACTTTCTGGTTGGCTGTACAATGAGAAGCCTAGGCTCTTAACCAACCACTGTTTGGTGAAGTTCTCCAAGTACTTCATTTCCCCCCTTTTCTTTCAGGTTTCCAAGCTGGAATGCAACTGTGTGAATATGTCATGAGAGAAAAAAAAAAAAAAAAAAAAAAAACCAACAAAAAAACAAAACACCAAAAAACAGAAAACCCAAACCACCTATTTTTGCGTTACTTCACACCCAAGTAAAACTAGGAAGAACTAGCAAATCTTTCTCACGCACACACCCACAGCCACGCTTTCCCCTCTCGTCCCTGAGCGTGCACTCCTCCTTCATTCTTGCATAATGCTCTTGCACCAAGAAGAGTGGGTGGGCTGAAATAAACTGCTTGATGCTCATCTGGCCTAAAGAGCTAAATCTTTCAGATTTCCCATCCCCACTGCTTAATCACTCCACTGTTGTCTGTATCACAGTTGATAATCATGTGTACACACCTGGCTTTTCCAGGCTGCCCATTTCTGAATGGTTACATCAAATAACCAAGCCTTATCTGGTAAAGAATTGCAATAATCTTTCTATTGGCCTGTTTTCTTTGTATTATGAAACCTTTTGAATTCCTCTTAAAACTGATGAGGTGTGGAGAATGTCTATCTTTGGTTAATATGTTTGCTGTCAGGCAGTGCAGGCTTAGCAGCTCTATTAAAGTTCGGTAATACAGCAAAATAAGAGGAAGTTATGAGAACTTTTCAGCACTTAATAATAAGGGCATATTTAAGACCATCAGCATAGGGCATGACCTCAGGGCTTAATACTTAGCTGCTACTTTTGCCTCTTTGGTGCCCTCGTGAGCAACTGCAGCAACTATGAGACATCAAAACTAATATTCTGCAGAACATGTGCTTTGGCAGAACTTTAAGAGTTTCTCCCTCAGTGATGGATTCCCACGTGTGTGTCCGAAATACCTTCCTTCATCCCCAACAGTCTCTTACTATCCATCAAATCCAGTGCTGGGCTACAGCCAACGTTGACAGGTTGTAAGGAGGTGCACAGAGCACTTCAGGGGTGTGTAATCAGAGATTTATTCTTCTCACAATCAGGCTCTGATCAATAGGAAGAAACTCTGCCTCGCTGTAGCCTTCTAACAGAGAAGCAGCTGCATCCTTCCACCGTGTCAAGTATCCATCATACTGACTGTCACAGCAGGAACTTGCTGCATACCCTCAGCATGTTTGCCTGGCAGTCTCGGGCACTTCTATAAATGTAGGTATCCAGTTGCTAGAGAATGAAATCAGCTCAACATATGTTTGGCTGTCAAGTCTTGTGCCGACCAAAGGAATATATGAATGAGTAGTCTGCACATACGTAACAGCTTAGAAGGTATTATTTTCACAAAAAATACAATTGCCAATAATTGTGAGACTTCTGTGGCCTCCTAGCTCTAAAAAACACTAGTAATGTTTTTTACTTCTACTCACTCCTATTTTTCAGTCGGAAGTCTCATCTGTATGATACCTGTAACATCTCAGGGCTCACTTCATCGTCCTTATTACGCCCACTCTTCATTATTCGTGGGGGCTTCAAATATTCTGTTCTGTAGCTTACTACCAAATACAGTGCAAATTTAAGGATACTTGATTAAATAAAAAAGGAAATGTAGTAGTCTTGCATCGAGCCTTGACAAGCAAAACAGGTATGTTTCTTTCTAATAAAAAAATACATATAGCCTGTACAGCATCTTCAAAATGTATTGACGGCTGTGGAACTCTCCTTTGTTAACGAAGGAAAATTTTTTTATCAAAAGTATTAACCATTTTTGCGTGAACATAGCATATGGAAAAGCTAATGGCGTCCCAGCCCTGGAAATCAAAAACCTCTCTGGGAAACAGCAACACAAACTGTTAGCTATTTTCTGAGGTGCTCAAATGAAGGATTTCCTGAAGGTAAACATTTATTCTTCTGCTTGTTCCGACCTTTAACTTCCCTACTGAAACTGCTACCAAAATGTTATAAAAATGCCTGTTGTGATGGTGGTTTGGGGTGTTTTACCCTTATGAAGGAAAAAGAGGGGTAGGAGAGACTCTGGCATTTCTACAGCAGGAACATGAGTGATTTACACAAGTGTATATTTGTATTTATAAACAAGGGTGATCCACAATCCAGAATTGAAATACTAGTGTGGAGTAAATAGTGAGTTCAGGATTACAGGCAAGGATAGAGATAAAGTCATCGTTAAAACTGATGCTGAAACCCATAACTACACATTGTCCTTGTTCCTATAGTTCAGCACACGTTCCCTTGCAAGGTGATAGCATCTTATAAACTTTCCTGGCAAAATAATGTATTTTCAACCATGGTCTTTTCAGTTTTATGTATAATGAGATTATCAGGGATTTTGTGTGTGTGAAAAATTTGACAACAAAGTGGAAAGATGTAATGATTGGCTCTTGTTTGTTTTCTTAGGAAGCCTGTATGGCAGAATGACTGTTCAAGAGAGCTGGTAGTGCTTAAAAATGAATTGTATCTTAGAGTGTGAAAGGCTGCTATTTTTACCTCCCTTGCCTGGTGTTTGAAGCCTGTTTGGTTTTCTTCTTTGCTATGCCAGCAGGGTCATTGGCCTCAGGGGAGGCAGGGAGGTTCTGGGTACAGGCATAAGCTTTTTGGGTTTATGCACAGAGTCATTAGGGTTCCCCCCCTTGCCCCCTTTAAACATTACAGGTTTTTATGAATGCCAGTTTATGGAAGAAGTTGTTAAAGCACAGTGTCTTGTTTAAAGCCAGGGACAATTCCAGAAGTTTGTCTTACCAATTCTTTTTTGTTTTGGTTTGGTTTTTTATGACCCCACTCACTTGTCTGCCCTGCTGTCCTCCGCAATGCGGTAATCATGGCTCAGAAGACAGAGCAACAACGGCTTTTTCTAGTTAATTGAATCAGATTTTTTCCTGCAGTTGTCATTTTGTTGTTGTTTTGTTTTAAAGTACATTTAATTCATTAGACCCCACAGAACAGATTTAGTAGAGATAGATCCAGCTCAGATGAAATTGAGATAGTCGTACAGAAATTCTGCAGTGTCACCAAAACCACCCATCTTCAAAAAGGTATTTTAAAGGATTAAGTTGGCTCGTGCCAGGTACAATGGCTTCTTGTGGGCCTGGACAGCTTGCCCAGCACTAACCGCAACAAATACCTTGGCAGATCACCACCATTTTATGCCACAAGTTTAAAATGACTCAAACTTGTCTGCCTGTGCTCAAGTCTGATTTATTCTTTTCCCTCTATTATTTTCTTCCTGATCTGGAAATGGGGAACACACCAGCAATTATTCATATAATTTAGTCAGTATACAAAGAGATTGTGTTTTCTTGAAGAAGAGAAAACAGAAAAATTCCTCTATTAAAAAGAAATTAATCCCAGAGCATCTTTTTATTTTTTTTTTTTTACGAGATGCACGGAAAGAGTTTAATTATAAATTTCTTTGTCTACATCATGATGAATATGACCCAAGAGTACTTCCTCCATTTGGCTTTTAATTTTTGCACCAATAAAATTCATAGAATCATAGAATAGTTTGGGTTGGAAGGGACCTTAAAGATCATCTAGTTCCAACACCCCTGCCATGGGCAGGGACACCTCCCACTAGACCAGGCTCCTCAAATTCTGTCCTGTTTGCTCTCCTGTCTTTGCTACTGCACCTTCATCCTATAAAACTGACCATTGACCTCTCTCAGAACATTTTTTTTTTTTTTTAATGTGTTATTAGCCATGCTTATAACACAAGCCCAAGAGCTGTGAAAAAGGGGATTTTGTTTATGGTCAGCACTTGCAAAACAGAATAATCCAAAGAGCATCCAGGGTAGACGGGAAGGTGAATACAGAGAGGAGGAATGGGCAAACACAGCGAGCAACGTGATGGCACTAATGGGGATGGTTTTGACATAATTTGTGTAAAGAAGGGCTGCTTAGGTTTAGCAGTCAGCTCCCCCACTTTGGAGAAGTAAGGAAAGGTGTACAGCCGGCGGACGTGAGATGGAGAGGGACAAGGAGACAGGAGGGAAGGAGCCAGCGGCAGGCAGGGACACGCGGGCAGAGCCGGGGGAAGCACTCCCACCCTCCCTGCCTGGCTGCTTTTGCAACTGCTCTTCCCGTAGCTGCAGTCTGCAGCCAGGCTTTCTCTCTCATCTGTCCCATCTCCTATCAAACGCCTCCGTGCTTTCTCCTCCGCTCTCCGTTCTATGCAGAGGAATGCTTTCCACAAAGCTTTGCAAAACTACTACCACTCTCCCGCCTCAGATTTCTTCTCTCAAACTTACCTTTCTCTTGAGGCCCACAAAATTCTTGCCAGTTATCAGGTGTTTTGGGGTGTGCGTCTGTGCACACATGTTGTGCATTGGGGGAACAGGGTCTCTTCTTGGCACAAAATTGATAGTGTTTATTTTGGGCATGTTATCCGTAATTGCTTTCTGTATCTGTGCGTTGTATCTCAGCTTTACAGCTGCACTTTGAACATTTGTGTGCACAGACAGTGTTATAATGTGCCTCTGCAGCGCTCATCGCAGAGTCTCTCTAAGCACCAACATACTGTTGTACCTCTAAGAGCTAAAATTTAATACATTTCTTGTCCCCAACAAAATTACTAGGTAAGATGTCCAATGCTTTCATAGTCCTATTGTATTCTGCAGCATAGCTAATCCCTGTGTGGTGTGGATTGAGCTCTGTATTTATTCTCTGCAGAGACAAATAATCCCTCATTTTCCTGTTTTTACTGCATAGCTCTTTCTTTCTTTCTTTCTTTCCTTCTCCTTATTTGCTCACTTATTTCTCCCACTTCATGCTTTGACCCTCTTTTCCTTCACTGCAACCTGCTGAGTTTGAGGGAGAGGTTTTCTTAGAGTAGTTGGGAAGGTCTTAAATCTGTTTTGTTTATCTTAATTTTGACTCTTCCATTCACACCGGCCCCTGCCTGCAGGTTCAGGAGTCTCCATCACCACCTCCAGGCCCATTTTGGTGGCCTCCCTGTATCATTGATGTAGCAGTGTCACAGAGACTATCTGTGTGCTGCTCACTTCTGCCTGCACTCATTGGAGTTCTAATGATGCTCGTCCACACCATCCCTCACATCCAGAGGAGGATAACTGACTCATCTGTTCATGCCTCACTAGCAAGGCCTTTCAGATGTGTGTATGGTTGGGTTTTAAAGGCTTTATAGGAGAATTCCCCTATGTCTTTTTTCTATCTAGTAAAATCCCTTTCAAATCCCTCAATTGCTAATGAATGTATTTGCTTAGGCTGTCATTCTATGCTGTTTTCATTTTAACTGGATGCCTTCCTCAGACTTAGTCCATGTATGTCTTCATGATGAAAGAACCCACATTATATGAAATCTTGCTATTAAATCACATTCTTTGCATTTGAAACTTGATTCTATAAAACCGTCTTCTCTGTTTGACATCTCATTTTACAAAGATTAAGTAAACAAGTCCTCCCTGCTTTTGGCAAGAAGCAAGGAAAATCAGTGATTACGCACAAATTCCCTGGTTCAGGGTCTCCTTTAATTTTGTCCCCAACGCAGTCTTCACCACGTTTCTTCTGCTCCTCAGCCTCATCCGGTCCATAGGCTCCTGTAGCTTGCTTCTGCAATTGCAATGCAAGATTCAGAGCCTTTTTTTGTTAACTATACAGTAGCATGCAATGCTAGATTCGGTTATCTTGCTCACAGAATACTCTCATGAAGTCTTTTTCAGAAACATCAATAGCATGAAAGACTAGATGTCAGTCTTACTAACAAAAAGTGTTTTTCTTTAAATCTTGACGTACAAATTGCCACCAGCAAGCATGATTAGGCCAAACAAAGAAGGGGTGAAATACAAATATTTTTGGGGAAAAGCATGCAATCCAGGAACACTTGCTTCAGATCACACATGTATTTATATGGCTTGTTCACAAAATATGTGGACAGTAGGCATTGCAAGCCTCTGTATATGACTGAGTTCGCTATTCTTCATTAGTCTGTATAAAATCAGTCAGTTCTTAAAGTAGATGAAATCTTGGGGTTTTGTGCTTCTCCCTGAAGTCCCACACAAAGCCAGATTTCCCCCCTCATGCAATTTTAAACCACCATAATTCTGGTGCTTTCACAGGATGTGACCCATTTCATGGGAGAAGGGGATAAATAACTACATCAATTAGAATGTGTTCTTAACCAAGTGAAATGAACAGGAGTTTCAGGTGATCAAGCTAGTCTATTCTTGGTGCTTAAATCCTCCTTAGCTTTTTAATTTAATATTTAATATTGGCTTTGAGGACAGCTTTATTTTTATTTTGAATGCAGTGTACGGCTATTCCCAGCATTGCTTTTACTGGGAAATAAAACCAGGTAAACCAGGTAAAAGTGTCTGTCAAAATGGACAGATTCAGGGTTGAACCTTCCATATGCAAACTCTATCTCTAGCTTCAGATATCCATACAAAAGGAAAATATCAGCCCTTCCTGACAGAAGGTTTTATAGCAGGACTGAAATTGCAGCTTCAGGGGTAGGCAACCTATCTACAAATAGACCCAGGACACTAAGCTTAAATATAATGAGCTATGACATCTGTATCTAATAAGCGCTCTATACTTGTTATATATTGGAAGAAATGGAAAGCAAGAGTCAAGACTAAATAGCTTTATATGCATTTCATTAGTACTCGTGCAGTCACTAAGAGGTCACGTCAAGTCACACTCTTCATCCTGTTATTGAGTTACAATAAATATTTCTGGGTGTATTACAATAAATAAAAGGAGCATTAACTTCCACTATATAGGACTTTGATTTGCATATTTAGAAGTATACAGTACATCTTGATCAGATTAACATTAAGTATTTTTCCATGAAGTGTTGAGTTTTTTTCTTGCGATGATCTATCCTGTGAAATTAAAACTGTATTTCTAAGAATCCAAGTGAGAAACAAGATTTAAAAATTCTTGAAATTTTAAGACATTCGTAGCTAAATGGGAACTTTCTAGCTCAGAGTCCTTGCCCACCAAATTAGATCTCATGTTAATTTTGCAGCTATACAATACTACTTAGTACTGATAAATTTCTATACTTTTATGGGGTTTTTTGTAAAATCTGGGCCACTGTATTTACAGTATCCTACATCCAGCTGTGACCTGTAAAAATACATTTTTTAAAATACCACAACAGTCGTGATGCTAACATAATTTTATAAATTGGACATATGCTAACATAATTTTATAAATTGGACATATGCCTGGCTTGCCTGAATAATGGCTGATGTTGATGTGCTTTTTTCCTTAGTCTTCCAGTTCAATAATGGCTCAATTCCCCATCCCTTTCATCCATAACAAAATCTCCATTGCCTGTTGCATGAGTGCAAGCTGGCCTCATCGCTCATAGAGAAACACAACTTCCATGAAAAACATTAGCTGTGCCCTGGCAGGGGAAGAGCTGAATGCAAACATACTTCTGATGATTTTGATTCTCCGTAAAACTTGTAGGTCAAATCCAGCATGATTTTTGTAGTCATAGTTTTCAGACTCACGCTTTTGGTTGAAAAAGGTTAAATTTCTCTTCTTCTTCCCTTCTCTCCTCCGCCCCCATCTTCCCCCTTCTCCTTTTGTCTGTCTTCGCACCTGGCTTTTAAATGCAGTACATCAAACATCTTTTGAAGGGCTCAGATTAAAGATTGTAAGTTACAATTAGTACAGCTATAGTGATGATCAACTCTTAGTTCCTGCATAATGGGAAAACAAATTATAGAAGACTCAGCTCAAAGCTTTAGCCAAGATTTGAACAGAAACTTTTAAGAGTTGCTTTTTTATTGTGACTTTCGTTTAAAACAAACAAACAAACCCCAGCCGATAGGCCTTTTGTTTTTGCACTTGCTTACCTGAGACAAACTTAAAGCCTTCTGTCAAGGCATAGTTATGTTTTCAAGTGACTGAAATACATTAATTAGGTATTAGATTGGGGGGGGGGAAGACATGCATTTCCCCCCCCCCAGTGAGTGATGGCTGATTCAGGAGTGTCAAGTAAGGTGGTGGTTGTGAAGTTTGATTGATGTGTCTTGGTCTATGTTATTATCTGCACCTATACGCAAAAGTGTGTATTTTGCTTTAAATAGCAAAGGAGAGCCTGCATTGTCACAGTAAATATGATTTTAACAAGATGATGCAGCTGCGTGAGCTTTTAAAGTGATTTTTCTTTCTGAAAAAGTGAGTATGCATTAGTGGTTTAGGTGGTTTCTTATAGCAGCCAACAGACTCCTTTAGCAAGAACTTCAGCTGGTGGCAGTGCCACGGTGTACCTCTTCTCATAAGGCAGGCCATAAGACAAATAAGCTTGCAAACAATTTGAGTGTAGCTCTGTGTGTGGCCAGCAGTAGGGTTGTGCTCGCCAAAGGCTTGCAGAAGGGTCGGCGTCCTAGGCTGGAGGTGAGGCAGCTCAGTGCTGAGGGAGGATACCAGGGCCATTTGATCCGAGTTCAAAATTGATCCTCAAAACTGAGCCAAGACCCATCCGTAATGGAAATAACCAGGGAACTGTTGTCATCTCTCACCGGAAAAAATGAGCACTGTTTGCTCTCTGAGGTGTAGTAGTGTGTGTGCCTAAGCCACCTGGGGGGTTGGTGTCTGGTTTCCAGTCTTGGGAGCCCTGTTTCTTTTCTAGACCTACTCAAGACTTGTATACTTGAGCAGTGGTGCCGTAAAATGACACCCCCCTCTCTGCCCCCAGCAACTAAAACTATTTCAGAGCACCTGGATATGCTGTGTTTCTTCTGCTAGTAACTATCTCAGCCCATGTTTATTTGGGAAAAAATGCTGACTATTTCATATGAGAAAGAATTGTCCTCCTTTATGACTTGTCAGCTATTTATTCTTCGTGTTGAATGCAATTATATGAGGACATGATTTACCAACTTTCTGCTAGCATCTGTATCACCTGCCAGCTTAGAGAAATATTTAGAATTACAACTTGGTTGTCCCAAGAGGAAAAACTATGTGTGTCTAAAAGCAACTTTATCTGATTGTTGTGCCGCTCAGTTTTACCTACAACGAGGAAAGCAATTTTCTGCCTGGTTTCCAAAGCATATTGCAATTTTTGTCTGAGTTTTGATAAATGTAACCAAGTTATCATGTATAGAGATTTTAAAGTGTGAGAAGCAGGCTTCTTATGGGTCCACTGTGTTTCCTGCATCTATATTGGAAAAAGACTTTCCCTGTCCTCATGAAATTCCCTAGTCTGCAGGAATCATCCACTTGGTTTCAGACCGTTCTCCATGACTGAATCTGCATTTCCACTCCACTATCATAGTTGTACATCTGAATGACTGTTAGCAGGAGGTAAACGTGTTAACACATAAATGGTATACCTAGAAGGGTACCTCAGAAAAGCAGTTTGGCCTTACCTGTTAGGCATGCAGTGGTTCAGTACGTGGTCCTCCATCTGCAAAAACTTGCAGTTAGGTTGTTATTCTGTCTAAACATCCAGTAAACAATTTAGAGCAGTTTAATACTTCTCATCTTTCTCCCCCGTTATGCCAATGTTATCTGGTATGATTTTGTTCTTCAGTCTTTACTGGATATATGATTCATCCTGGCCTCTGGGCTGAATATGAAGGGGTACTATAGTAGTGAATAGAAGGATTTTTTTCAGGTTCAGGGTACCACATCACTACATGCAATCATCAAGTGCTCAAAGAGTAGGTCAATGCCTAGGAAAGGCCTTGAAATCATTGCTTCTTAGTTCTTTATCTTTGCTGCTGACACTAAACGGCATGGTAGGACCTCATCATGCACAGCACCTGCTAGACTCCTGGTTCTTCCATGCAGGATGTGGCTGAATATTACCAGTGTGCCTGGATTTCCCTCTCATGGAAATACAGGAAACCCAAGGGATGTCTTATCCCACCACGGACTTAGGATATGTGCAGGTGCAAACCTGACACCAAGGAAACACTCGCAGGTTGTATGGGTTTAGACTCAGCTTTTACGTCCTTGGGAAATTACCCCAATGCACTAGATGACCTGGGTCTTAATTTTTCTGTACTTCAGTTTCCCTGCCTGTTCAGTATATGCACTAAGATTTCTTTCCTATGTGTGAGGGAAACTCACTATTGAGATTATGGAGTCCTTAGATCTCCATCTAAGAAGAAAACCTTGCAATGTCTGTGACAGAACTACCCGCAGCACAGTGGGCTATTCCTGCTCTAACATTAAGCTTTCATCTTAGACGAAAAGGACACAAAAAAGGGGAAACCTATTCCCCTTGCAGATCTTTTCTGTTTGTTAAAGGTGCATCAGCATCCACAGCTCAGTGGGGTTGTGCACAGTAATAATCTTCATTGTGTTCAGCTCCAGTTCTGTGCGAGGCAATTTGTTGACTAATTACTCCTGAACCAGTTTGACATTTCTAGTGCACAGATTTAAAACATTCAGGAATAAGGAGACCTTTGCTCTTCTTGTCTGCCAATTAATTATTTCAAGAATAATCATCTCCCAGAGCCAGGAGGGAAGAAACGTAGCAGATCACAGCTTGTTGTGTTGTGTCGGTCCAGAATCCACAGCAAGAATCAAAAGCTGCTCCCAACACAGCGCTGTACTCCTTTATTCCACCCCAAATGAAATCCCACTGCGACATGTCAGTACAATATTTACTTTGTACTGATTACATCTCAGGCTGCCGAGCAGAGAGCAAGGAACTAAGAAATCCCCATGCTGATAATAACCCTCGCTTGTCAATTAGATGGCATTAGCAATGACTGCATGTTGGTGCAAATCCACTCTGGTCAGATTTTAGTTTAATTTTTAAACTTCACCTCCATCTTGTGGACAGACTAGACATTGCATGCCAGATGGATTGCTCGTTGTCTTGGACTTTTCTGACAGTTCTTCAGCCCCAATTTTTCAGGCCTTCTCGCCACACAGCTTGTATTATGGTGTAACTGTATCTGTTGTAAATGGATGCTGTTGGGTTTGGGTTTTTCCCTTCTTTTTTTCAGGGATGGCTGTGTGGGTTTTTCTAGCCAAAAGCTTGCCCCGGTGTGATACAGTACCTTGCAGGAAAGCTGTTCTTTTTTTTGCAGGTGAAGTGGGGCAGAGCATCCCCAGAGCAGAGGGAGGTTTCGTGGTGCAGCAGAGCTTACCACCTAATG